>PVIW01001111.1:129712-339995 GCA_004026585.1 Noctilio leporinus
CCAAAGTTTTTTGATCCAATCATCCACTGATGGGCACTTAGGCTGTTTCCAGCACTTGGCTATTGTAAATAGTGCCGCTATGAACATAGGTGTGCATAGGTTCTTATGAATTGGTGTTTCAGGATTCTTTGGGTATAGTCCAAGTAGTGGAATTGCTGGATCAAAAGGCAGTTCCATTTTCAGTTTTTTAAGGAAATCCCATACTGTTTTCCACAGTGGCTGCACCAGCCTACATTCCCACCAACAGTGTATGAGGGTTCCCTTTGCCCTGCATCCTCGCCAACACTTGTTGCTTGTTGATTTGCTGATGATTGCCATTCTGACAGGTGTGAGGTGGTATCTTATTTGGTTTTAATCTGCATCTCTCTGATGACTAGTGATGTTGAACATTCTTTCATATGCCTCTGGGCCCTTTGTATGTTCTTGATTTTAAAGTTACATAATTAAATATCCATAAATGTGCTTTAAAACAATTTAGGAAGAGACAAAAATGGTCAGGGGATAATAAAACAGGTTTGACCAAGAGTTAATAGTGAAGTGTTGAATCTGGGATAATGGATAAATGACTGTACTAGTTTATCATTTTATACATTTACCATATTATGTAATAAAAAGCTGAATATTTTATAAGCAAAAAATGAAAATGGCATGTATCCTGGAACAAAGTTTATAGGAACCAGCAGTTATTCTCCTTCTTTATAACAAAGCTTGTTGTGAGCGAATGGAAAAGAAGTGAAGGAAAACTTCTAAGTGCTTTCAGACTTCATCTTGTTGAAATCCGCTGCCATGCTGAGGCAAACTTTAAGAAATATATACTTTTAATGAAGTCCCATTAAATGCAAATACTGTGCTGGGTGGTTTTTATGTATTTCTTTTCACATGACTGGTGATTTCCCAAGGCACTTGTTTTCACAGAAGCTCTGCCTTTCCTATTGCTGGCTCCTCCTGCCAAATGCATTCACTGGGGCCACAAGACAAAGATTTAGAGAAATTACTACTATGGAAGCAAAATGATGCCTTCAAAATAGCACTGTAATTTTTTCAAATCCTGAAAAAGGAGCACACTGATTTAAAAAGGGAGAGTTCAGTTACATTATAATTTAGAAAATTATGTCCAGTAATACAGAGCAACAGAGAAGAGGAAAAGAAAGAATAGTGCACAGTATTTATTTATTTGTTTGTTTGTTTTATGAGAAACATTAGTGTTCAGAAATTGATCACTTGTCACACTGTTGTGTCGGGACATTCCTTCAATTGTCTCTTTGAAACAATGGAAGACTTTTAATTCTAAACAGATATTGTGACTCCGAAATTCTTAATTCTGTGCCCCATGTAGAGAGCTGGTCTACTCACCTGTTTCTGCCTTGACAGGATTCCTCCACAGGACGACTGGCTTTCTCTCGTGACACTGGAGGCACGGGGTGTAACTCTGGTGGCTGAGTCCTCCAGTGGGAATCCCTTTGAGGCCTTTTAGTTTACATTTATAGTAGTTATAGATAGAACATCAGGTAATCTGCCTCCTGGTTCTCCAATTACTATTTATTTTTCTTTACTCTCCTAGGACTTATTTTTCCTATCCATTAAGTGAGGTAAATAATACCTGTATTATATAGATATATGACTATCATAAGGATCAAATGAACATTATGACAGACTTCATCATCTCCTAGCCACTCTCAAGTTTAGCATTTTGTTATGAGGTACTATCTTCTTCGGAGGTTGAATCTTGCTCCTAAAATCTTGTCTCTGTACTTTCTTTCTATTTATTTTTTGATTGATGCAATTACATGCTCCCTGAAGTTTCTATTTGCTTCATAATGCCTTAGTTCTGTGCAAGCATCCTCTGGTTGCTTAGTGCTAGATTTTCCAGATAGTCTGCTTGGCTATCAAGCCTTCTTTTGCTCATTTATTTATTCATTCATTTCACAATTATTTTTGTTCAGCTACTCTATGCCAGAAAATAAGATAGGCACTATGGATACCAAGATGAAAAACACATCTCTTACATTAAAGAGAAAACTCTATTAATCATTATAAATCAACTCTCAATATCAAGTTTTCTGTAGAGCCTTAGAACAGAAGGTTAAAAAAATGGGGAATAATTTTAAGAACAAAATTTTCTACTCTGTCAGGTTGGTTCAATTGGTTGGAACATTGTCCCAAAGGGTTGGGGGTTTGATTGCATGTGAGTGGGCAACAACCGATCAAGTTTTCATTCCTTTCTTCCATGCTTCCATCCTTCTTTTCCTCCCTTCCTTCCTTCCATCCTTCCTATCTCTCTCCCTCTCTCTTTCTCACTCCTTCCCTCCTTCTCTCTCTCTCCTCTCCCCTCTCTCTAAAATCAATAAAATCATATCCTTGGGTGATGATTTATTTTTATTTTTTTAAGTTTTTATTTATTATTTCCAGAGAGAGAGGAAGGGAGAGGGGCAGAGAGGGAGAGAAACATCAATTTGCAGTTGCCTTTCTCCTGCCTCTAGCTATGGACCTGGCTTGCAACCTGGTTATGTGCCCTGGCTGGGGAATCGAACCAGTGACCTTTGGGTTTGCAGACTGGTGCCTTATCCACTGTGCTACGAGCCAGGGCATCTTGGGTGATGATTTAAAAAAATTTTTTTAACAAAAATAAAGTATCTGTTAGTCATTATTCAGGTTTTAAGACAAAAGGCTGATTACAGATGATATATTTGAAAGATGGCCCTAAGATGAACAAGTGAAGCATATAGAACATGGAAGGCAGAAAGCCAATAATGGGGTGCTTTGATGGGTGAGATGTGTATGATGTGTGACTGGGATGCAGTCTTGTAGGGGACACTCTGAGGAACCTGTAGATTTCAGTTCAAAATTTTCCCACCAAGAAACAGGAAATCTGGAAATACTTATCTACTGACTACTGTCCCTTTTTGGTTGAGGAATGTTGTCTGGGTATTGAATCCTGAGTAGTTCTAGGTTGCCTGTGAACTTGAGCTGAGAAGTTTCCCTGGGACTAAAGAAAGACCTCAGGCAGAGAAACAGAAAGAGGCAGGTATCTATGACAAAGTACTATCAGAGTGCATGCAAACTATCCCTTAGGAAATATGACTCAGCCATAAAAAGAAAAAAATAAAATCCTGCCATCTGCAACAACATGGATGGATCTAGAGGGTACTGTGCTGGTTGACATAAATCAGACAGAGAAAAACAGACACCACATGATTTCACTAAAAAGCAAAATATATGAACAAGGAAGCCAGAAATGAACTCATAGACACAGAGAACATTTTGATGATTGCTACATGGGAGTGGGGCTAGGGATTAAAAGTACAAATTGGCAGTTACAAAAATAGTCATGGGGATGTAGGTACAGCACAGGGAATATAGTCAATAATAATATAATACCTATGTACTATGTCAGATAGATACTAGATTTATTGGGTTAATTGCTTCATAAGTGACATAAATGTCTAATTACTGGGTTATACATCTGATACTAATATGTCAACTGTAATTAAAAAATAAAAATTCTTTTAAAGGTGAGTGAGCTGAGAGGATGGAAGCAGGATAGCCACAAAACCTCATCCATATTTATTATTTTTCAAAGTTCAATCCCTTGCCTACTGTTTCCTAATTTATATTCTTGCTCACCTAACCACTGCTCCATTGTTGCTTGGATATCAGATCCTGTAGAAACAGTTAATTGGTTCTAAAAATTCAAGCACCACAGTAGATATTTTACCCTGTATTTCTCACCTAGCATCTCTCAGCTATATATATTTGAATGATATCCCCAGCAGAATCAAGGTGTGTGCACTTCACATAGGCTGAAATGGAAGATTACTTCCCATTGCACTCCTCTGTTCCAACAGGGATAACGGGTGAGTATAAAACAACACGTAGGATGATTATCTTTTTCCATTGACTAGGACCTCTAACTTAAAGGTCTTCTATTAGTTATGCCTTTTTCTCTAAAGTAAAAATGATGCTTAGATGTTTTTGAAATTGTTTCATTTATATCAAATGATTCCTTCTCTCTCCTGACTCCAGGTACCCAAGATATGGTGAATTTTATTATGTCAGTGGTCTTTGCCCTTCACAATACCTTTTCACTCCATTCTAAAGATATATAATGCCACTTCTAAGACTCTATCCCAAAGATGTGTTGCCAATATTATAAAAAATTAATATCCACACAAAGCCATTTCTTGTAGCACTATTATTAAGAGCAGACTACAAACAACTAAATTATCACCAATAGGGAACTCATTGAATAACAATGGTATATTCAATGAAATATTAAGAAGCTGAACACAGAATAAATGTTAGTTTTTGTATTTCTAAGGAATGATCACAGCATCTATTACATAGTAAAATATATATTTTCAAATTTTAGCACTTCCAAGAGTTTTTACAGATTCAGTGACAAAATTAAACACTTGATGTCAGCTTTATACTGGTTTTCTTAAACATGGCCCAAGTTTCTTTGTCTTTTTTTTTTAAAGATTTTATTTATTATTTTTTAGAAAGAGGGTTAGGGGGAGAGGCAGAGAGGAAGAGAGACATCAATGTATGGTTGCCTTTCACCTGCCTCAGCCACAGATCTGGCTGGAGACATGGCTTGCAACCTGGTTATGTGCCCTGGCTGGGAATCAAACCAGTGATTCGAATGGAAGTTGCTACCAGCTAGGGTCTAAATTTCTTTACTTAATATATTGTTGTTTGTAAAAAAAAAAAAAAAAAAAAAAAAAAAAATGGAGCCCTGGCTGGTAGCACAGTGGATAAAGCACTTGCCTGCAAACCGAAAGGTTGCTGGTTCGATTCCCATCCAGGGCAACATAACCAGGTTGCAAGCCAGGTCTCCAGCCAGGTCCATAGCTTGAGGCAGGTAAAAGGCAACCATACATTGATGTTTCTCTCCCTCTCTTCCTCTCTCCCTTCCCTTTTCTCTAAAAAAAATAAATTTTTAAAAAATCTTTAAAAATAACAAAAAATAAAATGATAGATTCCCTTAACTCCTTAGCAAGTTAGATGATTAGAAAATATATGAATATTTATATTCATATAATATATGAGTCATCAAGCTAACTCTTGGCACAAGTAAGATGCAACATAAGTCCATTCTATCTCTGGCACTTTACCTTAGCACAATTTCTTCTTTTTATATACAACCTCATTAGACAATGGTGTATCCTGAGCTCTCCAGTAAGTACAATGGTTCAATAGCACTCACGGTGAGCTGAATAAGTCCACTTAACTATCAGGTATAGCAGGGGAAGTTAGATGCCTTCCAATATCCATTCTTTACTTCTTAGTTATAGAATTTATAGCTGGGGCTATTTCAACCCAACCAAAGATGATATTTTTCACACCCCCTGTGGCTAAATGTGGTCATGCAACTGGAAATGTGACTGAATTTTTGAGTTGTTTTGGATTGGAGAACTTCAAAAGAACCATAACTAACCCTTGCAATGACACCTTCCCATGGGCCATAATGAAGCTGTATTGGAAGGAGCTAGAACATCCATCCCTTTTGGATAGTGGAATGTGAGTTCCGTGTGAGAATGACAGAGCAACGAGATGGAAGGTGTTTCAGTTCCTATTGATTATGGTGCTTCCTACCAGCACTGGATGACTGATGTGAACTTTCAGTGAAAAGAGTATAACTCCAAGTTCTCTAAATCATCATTATTCTGATCTCTCTCATAGTAATCAATCTTATATTTTAAGTAATACTACAGGAGATGATTTAGATTCTGGGAAGAGTAAAGTCAATTTAGTTTACCCTCAATTGGCATTCTTTACAATGACTTAAGTTTTTGGAAGAAAAGATAAAAATTTAAGTACTAGAAATACAGACTAAGGTTTCAAATAATTTTATAATTTGAAAATCTGTGTTGGTTATCATCTGTTTGTATCTATAATCCAAACATGGTTTAGCCCTGGTGTCCTTACCCGATTATGGTTTGCTCTCAAAATTCTGGAGTGCTTGAAAGTTGAGCTAAGGAACAATATATCAAAAAGTATTGGTTGAAGCAATTTACTGTTACCAGTTTTAATATCAGTTGTATAGTGATACTGCCAACTGGCAGAAGAGCAAAATGAAATCTAGTGTAAACCTTGCTCTAAAAATAATTGTCTAAAATGATGAAGTTCGAAGAATATGTGGATAACCTGAGGCCTGAACCATACTTGAGAATTGGAGATGGCAGTTATTATATGAGGGGTAAAAAAGTTTGTGTAATTTTCAGGATATGAGAAAGCAATTATTATTTTTTTTTGGTCAGAAAAATTATACTAGGTAATTTTTCATCCCTGTTTGTCAAGCTAATAGCTTTTAGGCTACTTCAATAAGCCACCTAACTTTCAAGATAGCAGGCATAAAAATATTCTAATATTTTTATACTTAGTAAAGAGTCAAATGCTTTACCACTTTCAGAACTCTGAAGAATGTGTCTGAAGTATTTTAAGAATATGAATGATTTATGAACAATTCAACTGTGAGACAGCATTTCTCAAAACAAGTTTCAAAGATCACCGGAGTCAGACTTTTTAGGGCTGTCCTAAGAAGCTGAATATTTAAGGACTCCTCAGGAGATCTGTTCACACACAGAGGTCAAATACTACTGATTAGTTTTATAAATGTACAGAAGCAAAGGTATGACTTCCAATCTCACTCTGATAATGATACCAATAGCTACCATTTATGAAATATCTATGGTGTGTCAGCTTTGTTCACATTACTTCATTTAAACCTCATAAAATTTCTGAAAGACAGGTGACAATTCACTACTTCATATACTTGAAAATTTAGAAGGAGAAACCTTGAGTAAGTAGCAGAGCCACTTGGACCCATGTTGCGTCTCATTATGATGTATTATACAGGCATTGAAAGTTGTCGTATTTAACTTTAATGGTAATGCAGCTGATACAGTGATTAGATATTTATCAAAGCTACTTGATCATTACATTCTCAAGGTCTCCAATGCCTATATCAGTAAGCCCTTTCAAACTTAACAAAATGTATAATATATGGTTCCTTTCTTTAATGAACTCACAATTTAGATGTATAATGAAAATATGTAGTGACTGAAATAGAAATAACAACATAGAACAACAACCCAAATGCTCAACTTTAGGGGATGGCCAGGACATATCTTATGTGAAGAATAAGGGAGAGGACATTCAGTCAATTAACATTTAAGACAATCAGTCACATTTTGCAGTCATTCTCTAAGTCACACACGTATAAATCATGAATTCATTTGTCATCCTAATATTTGAGGGCTCCAATTATAATTGTAATGGCATATATAAATCTGTGCATAAGAAATCACACTAGCTATTTGCCTGATGTTTTGGCATATCTCAAAGGTGAAGATCACCAATTCTGACTTCATATTTTTCAAATGGAGAAACTGAGTTTTAAAATGTAAAGTGATTGTCCAATACCATTCAATTTGCCTGCCATAGTTTATTGAAATGAAGTTAATTATTAGCAGACTGAAATTGGTTTCCAGCTTCTGCTATTGACCTTTCAGAAGAAAAACTATAAGGGATGTATTTTAAAAGGCACATTTTTGAAGTCTTCCAGTACTCATGTACTCATGAAAATGTACTAATTTTTATATTACTTTGCTGCTTCCACTTTGGAGTAATATGGGATTTAAAAACAAGACCAAGGAAGGAGGCAGCAGAAATATTACATCACTATTTACATACCACAAGTCCCTAGCATCTTTATCCTGAACAATTCACTATATAAATAAAAACCACTGTCCTTCAGGAACTTATATACTATCTGAAAAAAAGACAGATAATAAACAATGATAATCATAAATAACTATATAATATTAAATAGGATGTTTAAATTCAGCAATTGCACTTTTTAAAAAAGGAACTTCATAGAGATTAATAAGAAGAGTGACCAACAATTTAAAATAGAATTATCACAATAAGCCTATGGAACCCCATAAGGGTTCTTCGAAAGGTAAGATTTTAGTAAATACATGAAGAAGGCAAGGGGTTTAGTTATGGAGATATCTAGAAAATGAGTCATACAGGTAGAGGAAACAGCTAGTTCAAAGGCCCCAAGGCAAGAATGTTTCTGACTTTTCTGAGGAAGAGAAAGAAGCCAGTTCACCAGAGGGGAGTGAAAATATTTGGAAAAATAGTGGACATCATACAGGCCTTTAGCCTTTATTCTAAGTGAAGAGTTACTGAAGGGCTTTAACCACAGCAGTAACACAATCTTTGTTTTCAAAAGATTACATGGTTTCCATGTTGAGAATAGACCACTGGCAGAGGGAGGAATGGGTTTGTAAATGTGGGTCTCAAGGTTAAAAATACGAGGAAATTAGTTAGGAGACTAAACCAGGGAATATATGACCAGCAGCTTGAACCATGCTTGTAGCTGGGAAGATGAAGAAAGTGGTTGGACTGTGGACCTGTGTTGAAGGTTGAGCCCACAGGATTGCCTAATGGCTTGGATATGAGATAAGAGAGAAACCGCAATCAAGAATCAATAATCAAAGACCTAAGTTGCAGAGGTCTTAGTATCAGGTAAAAAAAAATAATAATAACATAAATCTTGGTTTTGTGTATAAGTAGCACTTCCTGAAAGGAGTGTATGCATGATTCAGAAAATGAAGACATCACTGGTAACCATAATAGACCAAAGATGGAAAGTCTTTCTTCAATTTTCTGGGTACTGTGGAAGCTTCCCCACAAGGTCTTTACATGACCTAAAAGGAGGAAGGATTTTAATAATATTAGTTGCATTTTTTCTATAACCTGTCTGATACAATTTGTTCAAATAATTATGCTTGCACATTTCATAATGGTACATACAGCTTTTGAATTTCTACAAACTGAACACACCTGTTAAACAGCAGCTCCTCAAAGGCATTACTTTATCCTCTCATCCAGTTCCTGCTCTGGTCAAGTAGAACCACTCACCTGACTAAGACCACAGGTTGGTTTTGTCTGTTTTCATACGGCAGGTACCCTGTGAGTATCACTCCTTTCACTCAGCACATTGCTGTGAGTTCATCCATATTGTTCCCCTTGGTTGTGGTTTGTTCATTCTCTTTGCTGTGTTTAAGGTCAGCAAACTTTTTTAAAAAGGACACATACTAAATATTTTAGGCTTTGTAGCTCACATTTAGTCTCTGATACATATTGTTCTTTGTTGTTGTTTTTACAACCCCTTAAAACATATAAAATCTATTCTTAGCTCAAAGGCCAGTAATAAAACAAGCATTGAAATGGACTTGGCCAGCAGGCTGTAGTCTGCTGACCTCTGCTGTAAAATTGCAATGTAGGTGTACTATAATATATTTATTCATTCTAATGTTGAAGGAAATTTGGAAAGTTTCCAGTTTGAGCTACTGGAACATTCTAGTGCATGTCTTTTAGTGCATACATATGTATATACACTTTGTTATCAAATATACGACAGAGTGTCCAGAAAGTATCCAGCCACCCACTTTTAAAACTAGAGATATTTATTAAATAAGATACAAGATAAAAGAAACAGCCCTGACTGGTGGCTCAGTGGAATGGCACTGGCCTGCAAACCCTAAGGTTGCTGGTTTGATTCCCAGCCAGGACATATAACCAGGTTGCAAGCCAGGTCTCCAGCCAGGTCCATAGCTGGAGGCAACCATACATTGATGTTTCTCTCCTTCTCTGCCTCCCTCCCCTCCCTCTCTCTAAAAATAATAAATAAAATCTTTTTTAAAAAAGATAAAAGATAAAAGAAACATTGTATAGGACAATGATGACTCAGTCTTCTTCAAAGCAGGCACCTTGCAACCTCAGACAGTTCTCCCAATTGCCATCAGCTGCTCCATCATATTTTCCTGAGTCTCATCAACAGTTTGAAATCTCTCCTCTCTCAAAGGTGATTTTAGTTTTGGGAGAAGCCAGAAGTCTCAAAAGCCAAATCTGGGCCATAGCGAGGCTGAGTCACCTAGGCTATTTGATGCTTCACCAAAAATTTATGTATGAGATGCGATGCATGAGCAGGTGTGTTGTTGAGATGAAGCCGCCAATCACCAGTTGCCCATAGCAGCAGCCTTCTGAATCACCCAAGTAGTTCCTGCGGAGTAATGTTCAAGGTTAATGCAAAAATTGATGCAGATTCCCTGCTCTAATCACTCATTTAAAATGTGATGGTCACACAGTACACATGCTCCCTCAATGGCACTTACCATCCCCATTGACTAGTACAGTAAAGTTGTTATTGTTTACACATGTGCATCCCAGTCCACTTTCCTTGGCTGTCAGGTTACACTGAAGTCATGCAAACTGTTTTCATTATATTAATGATTGGACTTTTTCTAGACATACATTATATACCTGGAAGTGGTATTGTTGAGCTAGTGTACTGTATATGTGTGTGTTCAACATAAACAGGCACTGCCAATCGGTTTTTTAAGGAGGTTATACCAATTTACACTGCCAAAACTTGATATTAAAAAAAACAATTCTGGTATATGTTTCAAGGCATCTGATTTAATGTACATTTTCTTAATAATCAAGTTGAGCACTTCCTCTCAATTTTATTGGATATAAACATATTGGCAAAAAAGATTTATTTACATATTAATTAAAGTAAATTTAAAAATCACAATTATTAAACACAACTTTGTGAATTAAGATTATTTGATTATCATTATAGTGGCTGCTGACAATTTAAGGGACTATGTCTTCTTTCTCATTTTTATATTTCCAGCCCCTAGAGTCATACCTACACGTAGTATGTTCTCAATCAATTTTTGTTAACATGAGAATACATACAGAAGAGATGCTAATTATTATATCTGGCCCTCCCTCACCATTAATTAGGGAAATGCCTCCACCACTGGTCCCAGGGCATAGCCACCTTGTTATAAAGGTGGACTGACTTGAAAAGATAACTTGCATTAATAAGAGATCCTCCCAGATCTGAGCCAGAAAACGAAGAAAGAATTGCCAGGAAGTAGTGAAGCCTGCATTGGAAAGATCATCCAATAACTCTGGCTGGGGAGAATTTGACCAAGTAATATAACTAGTGGAAGAACAGGGAGTGTGGAGGGGGAAAACTAGAAGTGCCCAGAGGAAGGCAGCAGGGTGAGGAGCTGAAAACATTCCCATTTGGGGTACTTGGCAAGCAATGGCAGGACACTAGAAGGAAGGTTTTGGAAGTCTAATGAGTTCTCTAGAGCCACTGAAAATCTGAAGCCTGTCCCAGAAACCTGAGACCTGTACTTTGTGATTCCTGATCTTAGAATTCTGCGGGATTTCACTTAGATTTAAAGTGAAAGACCTTTTGTTTGTAGTAGCTTAAACAAATTGGTATTCCTTTTATGTGCATGAACCTGACTATAATACTATGGTAGCCCATGGGTGAATATTTATTAATTATTATTACTTATTGAACCTGAGATCAGTTTACTAGTAAACATTAAAAGCATTAACTAACTGAACAATGCCAATTTGAAGCTAATAAATATAGGAAACATTAAGGCATAACTTTAACAGCAAAATAATACAGTATCACTGTAAATTTTTTGTTTTCAGTTTTCTGCAAGTCCTACCCCTCCTGGCAGTTGGTGGGCACCTCGCATTGCAATGACAATCTGCAGTCCCCTGCAGCGAACACAGCAGCCTACACCTAATCAGAGGCAATCATAAGTAAGATTATTTTGCACCATTTGGCTATAATTAGAACAGCTTGCTTTTTAGCAATTCATTAGCATGATACTTTGCTTTCAGAACCAACAAACTCAATCTAAATTCCTCCATAAGTATTGGCTGGTTGTAACCAGAATGAGAACTATTGGTAAGAACAAGGAAAAAAAAAAAAACCAGAAAAGAATATAGCCTGGTTTTCCTTCTTATTCAAATCACAAACAGCAAAAGCAACATCCTTTCTGCCTGCACCACAGAATATTAACCTTCATATACTCTGCTCCCCAAGGAAAGCTGGCTGACAATTAGACCCTCACAGCACTGTGGGACTTTCTCATATCATTGTTTTCATTCCAGATTTTTTTTTTCTAGTTCAAGAAAACAAATTTATATACATAAAATGCATATGTCCTGCTGCTCACCTGGCTATTGTCTCCCGTTGTCTTTAGTGTCTGAGGCATATACATTTTTAAACTCTTAATAGTATGGTCACAGAGGCACTTTTTGTAGCCATTATCATTTCACTGTGGAAAAAGCAGGTGTAGTAATAGAAAAGGAATATCTATAAGCACTGAATAAGCCCTTGAAGGCATATTGTCAGAGCTTAAACAACTATGAAATTTTCCACATAGACCCTGTGCCTAAGGGATTACAAAGGATGAAGAAATAAGAGACCAGTGCCTGCATTGAAACCGTCCTGAAGTCAGAGAAGTTCTCAAGCTGCAATAGGAATATAAATAGCTTGGACATCTTGTTAAAATGCAGATTCTGATTAAGTGGTTCTTGAGTGAGGCCCAAGAGCCTGTAGTTCTCACAAGCCCCAGTGGGTGCAATGCTGACAGACCATCACGGGCTGAAGGGCAGGGGTCTAGGAAACAGATACTCAATGGCAACATAATGTGAGCCACATATAGGTAAGTTCCTATGTTGAAAAGTAAAAAGGAACAGATGAGATTAATTTTAATATTATATTTCATTTGACCCTGGATATCTAGAACATCATTTCAACATATAAAAAGCACACAAAATGTTTAATGAAATATTTTGCATTATTTTAAAAATACTATGAATTTTTGTGATGACTACAGCTCATCACAATCTATGCTAGCCATGTTTCCAAAGCTCAACGTCTACATGTGTCTAGTGACTACCACGTGGGTCAGCGCAAGGGCTCTAGAAGTACGCATAAACCTATCTGTCAGTGTCTGCTTATTCCTAATCCTGTTAAATTGAATTAGACAATAATATTAGGTTACACTGTAGTCACAAATGAGGGTTTGAATCCAATCCCCGAACTATATGATTTTGGAGCAAGTTATTTAATCCAAATTAGGAAGATAATGTCTCAGTACCATATGTTGTCCCACATCATTTGTGCTCATTTAATTTTATTTGAACCCAAATATTCATATTTAATCATGAAAAGTTGTTTAGTAGGTGTGGGAAGCAAATGTAAATTATTCATTAGTACTCTTTCATACTCATTCTTTGGGGAGTTAAGTTTTCAGATTGTTAAGTTTTGAAGAGCTAAAAGAAGGACCAGATCAGATGGGGAATAAAAATAGTAGGTATGTGGATGAAGGGAGAAGTGGTATGAATAATAGGCCAATTGAGAAAAGTAAAATGAAGTGAGGTTCCACAGTAGGGTTCTTAGGACAGTGGGATTAGACTGGAAAAGGCTGAGGCTAAGAGCCGTTAAGAAGAAAATAGGGAGCATGGACTACATGGCACCAGTTAGTTATATTAAGGTGCCATGTTATTTAATTTTGAAATAAAAAAAGACATAATGTAATGGTGTATTGTAGTTGTTTAAATTTAGAGCTGTGTATCTAAATCCAGAGCCCTACTATTGTCTGAAAGTCAGGACTTTGTCAAATGACATGCATACTCACAGAGATTTTAATTATGCCTTCATTACCTAGTTGTAATATAGAATGCAATATCACACTCTTCAGAATTGTCATGTGGTGTCTTTGGAGTGGATATCCACTGTGTTTTACATTCTTGGGGAGTTTTTATTTACTGTAACCAAGAGTTATTTAGTCTTCAGGAGTAAAATATATACCAATACTATAATTGCATTTCTGCTGTTCATTCATTTGTTCATTCCTATTCACTGAATATAGGGTTGAATGCACAATACATAAAGAGAAAATAGTTTAGCATCTACTACTTTGAGAAGTTTTCTTTCCCAAACCTTTGAATTAGGTATTACTTAATGATCTGTTCTGTTCTTTCTCCTAATTACTACTTCCATGATTTTTTACAAAGGTTTTTTAAAATTTTTAAAGATTTTATTCATTATTTTCAGGGAGGAGGGCAGGGAGGGAGGAAGAAAGGGAGAGAAACAATCAAGGTACAGTTAGTTGCCTTTCACCTGCCTCCAGCTAAGGACCTGGCTGGAGACCTGGCTTGCAACCTGGTTATGTGCCCTGGCTGGGAATCAAACCAGTGACCTTTGGGTTTGCAGGCTGGCCTATCCACTGAGCCACCACCCTCCAGGGCTTCCATGACTTTTTAGAGTACATAATGTTGTGCTATAGCTAGGCCTCTTCTTGTAATATTAGGAAGTTCTAATACTTGTGTCCTGTGTAATAAAACTTCATTAATTCTAATCTTACAAAGTCAAAATATGTATGCATGAAGACTTGGCCTCAGCTACCATGAACTTTTATTGTATGTATTAAGTGCACACAAATTCAATCAATAGGCTTCATCACACTATTTTAATCTACTTAAGTGTTTTGATTATATCAAATTTTATATAATGTACTCATTCATAAACAATCCTCTCCTATATATTAAATTCAGCCTAGAAGAACCTCTATTTTTCCCAGTATTCATTAGCCATCAATTGTATGCATGTAACTCTTGGTCAGAAAATGAAACTCAATTCACAAACTTCTATAAACGGGATATTCAACTCATTTAAGCTGGTCCCCTTTGCAACTGTATTATTAGAAAATTTTAATCTATTCTGAATTATTTGTTTCATGTAACAGGAATTAGAAAGAAATCTAAAAGTCCCCTAAAATGTACAATAAATTGACCAATGAAATCTACACACACTAAAGGTATAGTTTCTTTCATGTACAGAATGACCATAAGGCTGGAACTAAGGGTCCTAAGGTCTTACACCTGAGGTTTTTTGGCTTTTTTTTTTTTTTTTTTTTTTTTTTTTTCACAGCCACATGCCCTATACAGACAAAAAAGAAAGAAACTAAACAAACTGTGTATTTAGGTCTTCAGTGTCTGTGCTAACCAAGAAACTGTCTCTAACCTGAAATTCTATTTCTTAAAAGTAGGCCTTATAAGTAGACTGTATTCAATTAGCTTACCCATCTTCTTGCTTTCACTCATAGATTACCTAGAGGCTTCTCTTTCCATTTCTTTTGTTTCATGAAAATACCTGAGTACACATTTTCACGTATTCCTTTAGTCAAGTCATTCTTTTTTGACTGTGGACATTTTAATCCAGTACAGTGGGTTGTTGTTATTATTATTGTTATTATTATTTACTTTGAGATTATGTCACTTTTAATTTTTTCCTTTTTATTAATTTTACTAAGGTGACATTAATCAATACAATTATACAGGTCTCAGGTGTATAATTCTATAATATATTATCTGCATGTTGTATTGTGTGTTCACACCCAAGTCAAGTCTCCTTCCATCACCATTTTATGCCCCCATACCCTCTACCTCCCTTGATGTGCCAGTTAATATAATAGCTTTTCTGCTTATGTGCCCAGTTCATGAGGCCTGTAAAAATCACTTTTCATCCAGAGGTCTGCTACTTGGCTGCACTGCGAGACCTCCAGGGTTATGCAGCATTTGCAGGGTTTCATTGCTTCCTTTGCTTTTGCTGTGGTTTAATGAGTTACATTTTCTAGGTTCATTCTCCTTTCACCTAAGGTATACACTATTAAATTATCTCATTTTAATTACCTTGTTCCTATTTTCATCACATTGCCATAATTTCTCTTCATGCCCAATTTGTTAGCTACTTTAATGGGGAGAAAAAAAGCATGCCCTGGTCTGTCAGAACTGTTCTGAAATCAGAATTGAATGGGTCATGGCAAATTTGCTAATGAAGACCAGCTGATGACAAGTTACTTGATTATGAGTTTGGGAATCTGCAAAAACAAGGTGAAAAAAAATCCATAACTTTAATGTTTCAAGTGGTGGAATGATTTTATCACATGTTGAAGCAGTTCTCAATATAGGTGAAAAATGACAACCAAAAAACCTTCAGGGAGCTATTTCTATGTGTCCATAGCATTTTCAACACAAAGAACATTGTCTCAAGTCTTATCATTGTGCTAATCAGTTATCAAATAGTTATAACTTTGATATTTTTATTCTGACAAGTAAACAAATGACAAGCTATTTTAATATTATAAATTTACATCATTTCTCTTACATACACATAAATATTTTTTGCCTACTTTTATTTCCCTCTGTTCTGTGACTTTATTTTCCTCAATATCTTCACAATTCTAACTTTTAAGAGTTGTGTTTCTTCTTTTTAACAAAACAGGTCAAAATTAATTTATGTTTTTCCTCTTGTTATAATGTAACCTTTATCAATATATAGCTGTAAAAAGTAATTATGAAGAAATGTAAAAAACAAAATACTTTGAATCTAATTTTGGTCCCAGTGTCCCTTACCTGTATGACAATGCTAACTTTTCCTTATTTCTGCGGGCCTCACCTTTCTAGTTGTGAAATGGGGATAGGCCCTGCTGGACACACTTGACCCTCCTGTTTTAAAATCTAGGTGACAAAAACATTTTCTTTGAGAGTTCTCCACACAAACCAACATGTTTTTTGACTTCTTGACTTCTGCCCTCTGTCAGGAACACTGTTCTCCACTCTCTCCCCAAAGTCCCTGGCTCAGTCCCAAACCTGTTAGGGATCAGCTAGCTCCCCCAGCAAAAAAGCCCTGCTGATTGCTGGTGGCCCCTCCCATGCTCATCCCCCTACAGGTTGGGAGTGACTTCTCTGTGTTCCCACACCTGCAGCACCATAGTCCTCATGCTACCAAACACAGCACATTAAAAATGTGTTTGTGTGATTGTACCCCAGAACAGACTGAAAGCTACCTGGGGGCTGAGACCACCTATCTCATATTCATCACTTGACCCCCTTTGTTTAGCACAGTGCCTGTCATGAAGAAGGCACCCTACACTTGGTAAGAACATTTCTCTCCTCCCTATCAGGGCTCCCACTTCTCCCCAGAACCATGTAAATGTTATGTTAAAATTATTCAAATAAGGTTGAGAGGCCCTTCTGGTGCTTTCCATGGTTTCTAAGGTACACTTTAATCATTATGCCCCACACATTTTACTTTTACTTTTTTTAGTCTCTCTTCTTATCTACACTGTGATATCCTTGAAAGCAAGAATTTTATCTTATTTATTCTGATATTCTGGGAGCCTTATCTCAGACCTGGCATAAAATGGGCACTCAGCAAATGCAAATGAATTGGAAATGAATAATTATTTTGGTAGTAATTATTACCAGCTCTCCACTTAAGAGAAGTTAAACCATGTCTGGTTTGTGAATATTCAACAATAGTTAATGGATTAAACTAGTAAATCTTCTGTTTATACATCAACAACATCTCTATATACGTTATAAATCCACTGAATTTAAAAGAGGGTTTGTTTTTTTCTGTGAAAACAAAGTGTAGTTTTTGATTGAATGTTAAAAAATATTTTCATCTGTTTCTAAGCCATTTCTGTTTAAATACTGTCTGGAGGCAGGATTTAAAGTTATGAAAAGAACTGCAGATATACTTTCAAAGATTAACTTCCAACTCAATGACCCATCGTGAGGTCTTATTGCTCAACATAATAATAAACTCCATCTTATTGGATCATTTGTTAAAGTCATACCACTTAATTTGGTGCAATACCATTTGTAGTTATTACTCAACCTCAGCCAGACCTTCTGCATGTTCATCATTTCTCTTATTCATCCCTGCTTACCTCTGTAGCTTATTCTGTACAGCAGATAATCCGAATAGTTTCCATTCATTTCCTATTCATAACTGCAGTGCAGTGCACTCGTGCTCAGGTGACTTGGCCTCCTACTTCCATGATAAAATCAATAGTGGCTAATGTGAATTTCTGATACTTGCCCAGATAGCTTTCTGACTCCATATATTTTCACTCATGGTCAATCTCGCTCTGTCTCTCTCCTGCTGTTCCTCCCCGAATAAAGCTACCTACTCTTCCATCTTTCCTCCTCCCGACAACTTTTCTGACAAACTTTCTATTTCATCACACACATAATTCTTTGACTCTTACCTAGTTGAAAAAGTCATCAAAGGCCACTATGTTGGAATGTATGATGGTCTTTTCTTATTTTATATGCAACTAAGCTTCTCCATGGCCTAGCTGTGGCACCAAATATGGCTTGGAGGCCTTTATCAAACTCTTCCTCCATGATTTCTGCCACTACCATACCCCCACACTCAACCTATACCCAAACAATGCAATCTAAATAAAATTGATATATTTACACTTTTTTCTAGTGTAACATTTGTAAAAGTATGTATGTAAATGAATTTGTGCACGTGTTTGGTATATTGCCATTGATATTACTTATAAAGTAATATGAATTAACATAAGCATTTTGAAATAATAAAAAGAAAACTTTGTATTAATATGATTTGAGAGGCTGACAGTTAGAAGGCAGTAATTAAATGGTGAATTGTCTGGATGTGAAAAAAAAAAGAAGAGAAATACACTTTGGTGGTTACTGAATGCACAAGGGGATGTTAAGGATAATAGAGGAAATGGAGAAGCCATAGAACTTACATGCATGGCACATAGACATGAACTAAGGGGGCATTGCCAGAGGGAATGGAGGATACTGGTGGAGGGAGGCAAAGGGGAAAAAATTGGTATACCTGTAATAATAGAATCAATAAAATATATTTAAAATGATGTATTTCCTTCACAAATGCAGTTTCAAGCATGATGTGTCTATGGGCTTTCCCTCTTATGCTTAAGCACCTTGTGCGTACAATTTCTGAAGGTGCTGCCCTATCTGATACAACTGGTTATCCACTTTCTTCTAGAAAATGATTATTACTTCAAAGACTCTTCCTGCTTTCTCTCCTTCTGTTTTGTTTATTTGTTTATTAACTTCTGTTGATCTTCATATTTAGCTTTGTGGTAGGTATCAAAGGAATGTGTATTTTTTCCTTAAGAGATTCATATATTTTTCTTATTATTATATTTCAATCACTTGAAATTAAATCAGACACAGTTGTCTGATTTAAATTGAATTAAATCAGACACAGTTGTATAGCTAGCTCATACACTTTAAGTGGATCTGGCCTGGACTCTTTGCTCTCGTGGAGTAATTTTATTCATTCCTTTGACTCTGATTATCACCTTTGTCTTAATCACTTCTGTATTGTCAACTCCAAATCTGACCTCACTTTCTTTTAAGTTAACCTCTACATATACCTAAGAGATTATGTAATACAGGGGTTCTTTAAATACTTATCAAGATGATTGATATGTGTATCTATGGTTTATTGACAAAGGAAAACATAATGCATTTTAGAATGTAGCAATGTCATCTATAAATTTAATCTGGTTCTCATTTTTATTCAAGAACTATTGAGTTTGCAATTAAGCATTCTCAAAATCTTTTGCAAATAACTGGCTTTCTTTTTTGTAAGAATCCCTTAGATTTACTTAAACTGTGTGGACAAGCTGTACAACTGGTATCAGACTTGATCCAGGACATGGTCAATTGCCTATCATGAACGCTACCCATATTAGTTAGGACTAAAACAAACAAAAATTTGAATCTCCAAAGGGAAAAAACAAAAACAAAAACATTCTTTTGATACCCACCACAGAGCTTTCCTTAATCTTTAAATCAGGAGAAAATTTCACTATGATAATCTTTAAGTTTGCTGATTCATTACTTTCTGTTAAATTAATCATCTATATATCATTTCTTATAGAAAAAAAGTAAGCTTACTGCCTGTGGCTAGGTGAAGAGAGTAAGTACATAATAATTACAACATCAATGACTAATACTGTAGTAATTTATTAAATGCTGTGTGAAAGCATGATGCAGAGCATTTCATACACTTTGTTGTTTAATCATCACAATAACCCAATGAGGTTGATACAAGTACTGTCTCTACTTGACAAATAAAGCAACTGGGGTTCAGGGACTTACTGAACAACTTACTGAAAGTTATACAGCTAGTAAGTAGCATAACCAGCATTTGAATTCACATCCAATTCCAGAAATGACTTTCTTATCTGGTACTGTGTAAAGAACACAGAATTGTGTGTCTAACTAGACTCTCATCTCAGCTCTGCCATTATCTGGCTGTTACCAATGCCTATTGAGTAATAAATAAGGTCTTCTCTAGCGACAAGCATATTCAGCATCTTGTTATACCTCAACTTCAATTCTTCAGCTCTACATGGCCATAAAGCAGACTATTAGGTAACTGGTAATAGCACAGGTGTTTTATAAAGAAAAGCTGATCCTAACCTCAGGGTGAGAAATTAATATGTTTTTCTTGTTATTATATTCCAATCACTTGTGATTTCACTATGTCCTTGGGATTATAATAAGCATGCAATGTATAATAGTCAGTAAAGCAGGTGACCTTGAATACATATAATTTGCCTTCTGCTCTGTTAAAAATAATGGGCCCCATGTCGTTGGTATAGTAATATACTCATTGGCTACAACTGCCTTTCCTAGATTATGTGTGTTTAGGATTTTCCCAAATTTTAGATTTGGGTTTCTGATCATATTATCAAAATAAGCAAGCAAGCCCTGGCTGTTGTGGCTCAGTGGATTGAGCGCCAGCCTATGAACTGAGGGGTCGAGGTTCGATTCCTGGTCAGGGCACATGCCTGGGTTGCAGGCCAGAGGTAGCCACCCATTGATGTTTTTCATCCTCTCTTCCTCCCTCCCTTCTCTCTAAAAAAAATGAATAAATAAAATATCAAAAAATAATAAGCAAGCAAAACCAGGGTTGTGGCATCAGAACTATGTTTGGACAATGTCTTTCTGAGTTGCATTAACATAATTTTTCTTATTTTATAGGAAAAAGTAATTTTCCTTCTCTGTGCCTCACTATATCAGTTTAATGATACCTTTGGTGTCTTTGGGAAGCTTTATAATGATGCATTCCCTACACAAATGATTAAAAATTATTAAGAGCCTGAAAATACATGTTGCACAGTAAGTTTATTCCTACCAAACAAATTAAAACATTTTGAAGGAAAGTAATTTTGCAGCTGTAATGTGTTTTTATTTCTCTTTCCTCCAAAATTGCTTATGTTAAAAAACTATTTATAATGTGTATGAAAATCATCTAAATTTACTAGATACAACTTTTCTCTTTCGTTTTCATTATAACAGAGGGAAGAAGAGTGTAACATTTTCTCTGTAAAGAAATAATATAAACTGCAAAATTATTATTTTATAAAATTATTGAACTTATCACACTCAAACTAACATTAAGGGCAATGTGGAATAGCTTTTTAAAAAGCCATGGTTTATTTTTTAACTCATTACACAGCTAAAAGTAAGATAGCTAAATGATGGAAGGATTTTCAAGAGAAGAACTCCATAGTTACTTTATCCTTCATAGCAATGGAGGAAAGATAGATAAGGAGAAATTATCCCAAATTTACGAAGTTTATTAAACAGTGCAAGGACTGGAATGAGAGATTAGAATGGTGAGGAGCCCTGGCCACAGAGAATATTAATACCTGTGTCCCCACTCTTTCTCATGGGACCACACTGAGCCCTTTGACAGCATGGAACCTGCCTTAGACGGAGAACATAGAAGGAGTGCTGAGAGAGGCCCTTCTGTCCCCAGGAGACAGGTAGGGTCTGCACTCAGCTATGGGCACCAAGAACTACTGAAGGCTCTGGTGGGGCAACAGATATGAACACCCCCACCTTCTACACCAAGAACCTTGTAGGAACCTGCTGAAGGCTGGGACGGGTAACAAGTATGTGGGATCTTTCAAGATGCCAAAAGCTCTCCTGTGGTGAGGTTGCAGTTCCAATCTCAGTTCATAATTTTTTTACCCTTATTTCCTGCGTAAGAGGGAACTACTGTATTTTCCATACTTGTGTTTCTCCTTCATTTTTAATATTTTCTTTCAATCACCTTTTACCTATTCTCTCATTTTCTCTGTGTAATCTGTTGTTGAATCAACTCTTTTTTAAATCCATTAAGATCTTAGTTATTGTATTTTTGAATCTTAGGTTTGCCATTGAGTTATTTTAATAATTTTCAGTTCTCTATCAAGTTCTCAATATTGTCTAAGGTTTCTTTAAGAGTCTATGTTTAATAAATCCCACTTTCAGGAGTCCCAATATTTCTTTTTCTATTATCTGTTATTTTTCATAGTTTTTATTACATTGTCATATCTCCTTGATTGTCCAGTATGAACACATATATGAAAACCTATAAACTAATTTGAAGTTTAGGATAATGTTATCTTTATCTAAGAAGATTTATATTTTCTCCTTGCAGACTTTCTGGGCCACTAGCCATCACAGATCATTTAAATCCAACTATAGGAATTAAGATGATTTGAAGTTGGGTATTACAAATTTAACAACTGGTCTACATCTCACTCTCACTTCGCGATAAGATATAGTCTTCAAAGTCTCAATCCAAAGTCTTGCACATTTACTCATGTTCCACATCCTTGGAAGACACTGAAGTGCAATATTTATTTTTCCACCCAAAAAGGCTTTAAAATTTCTGCTCAGCTCCTCAATCTTCCAGCTGTTTCTTCCGGCATTAGCAGAAACTTTTTGCAGAAAAAACTATCCCAAACAGTTTCTGGCTCACTTACCTAGTTTTCCTCATTCTAAAGGGCTCAAGACCTATCATTTCTCGTGCTTTGTTAGTTCTCTAATCTATCCCAACAGGTCATTTTTATATGTTGTCCAATTTTTCTTGTGCCCACCAATATATTCTGCAATATATTGTCAGTCATTACCCAAAACAGACACTCTATAATCTGTTTGTAAAATCAACATAGGCAATATTTTAAAAATATAAAAATAACCAAATAATCATAATGGATTCTCAATACTTTTAAAATAAAATCCAATATGCTATAATGTACTACAAGACCTGGCCATAGTCTATTTCTTCAGCCTTAATTAACATTTCCTTTACTCATTAACTCCCACAAGATTAACCTTTCTGCTTCTTATATACACCAAACAACGTTCCACCTTTTGGACTTAGTATTTATTGTTTATCTTGTAATACTGTCACCAGAGCTTTACACAGGATTGACTTCACCACGTCCTTATCTTTACTCAAATACTATCTGCTTAAAACAGCCTAATCTGTCCATAATTAATGAAGAACTACACTGGTCAATTACTCTCTATTGTAAGAACACTCTCTTGATTTGTCATATAGTTTTTACCACAGTCTATAATTATCAATCTCTTCATTGGGATTTTATTATTTTAAGGACAGAAATTTCTGGATCACCATTACTTCTTTACCACAATGAATACTGCCTAACACATGGTAGCTACTGTAGCTACTCATTAAAAATTTATTCAAACAAATAAATTATAGCCCATGACTATAAGCAAATTTATTAATTTCTTTGACTCTCAGATTTTCACATTTTCTTTTTAAGTGGGGGTGATCAAAATAATAATCTCCAGCACCTAGTTAAATGCACAATAAATACAAAAATATCTAACACCTAGAAGACATTAAACAATGCTTTTTCTTCCCTCTTCTTTTCCCTCCTCTTTTCCAGGTAGTTACTGAATGATAAAACAAAGTTAAGCATCATTTTATCTTTTGGCATAAACAATTCCCCTGGAGAATGTAATAAGGATTAATTCCTAACACAATAAAATTATAGAGCATGTGAGGGGTGTTCAAATTTTCCTGGAAGCATATAGGAATTTTCCTTGGTGCTTTTTATGTGATACTGATAAAAAAATCATTTTTGTTTCTTGAAAAGAAACATTTCTATATGCAAGAAAGCAGTCAAAATAAAATAAATATTTTGTTAATTTGGGTTTGGCAATAATTGTGTATAGCAACAATGTTGAAGAAATACCAAAATTCTTGTTTCTGCTGTGAATGCATTATTACCACTTTTAGTTCCCCAGTCACTATCTAATTAAAGCATCATCTACACTTTATATCCTAGAAGTGAGGTGGGGTGGTTGTAATTTATTTATTGTAAGACCTCTGGCTACCGGATGGTTAAATAATCTGAATATATATGGCTATTTATTAAATATTTGACTATGATTTGTAGTGTGTCTGTGTTGAGACATCCTGAAACTTCAATGTTCATGTATCCCATTATTTCTGTTCTTAGGTTTTTCATGAACAAGCATTTCACCAAGAATATATCATTAGCAGAGACATAGCAGGACTGGATTATTTTATACTTCATTCCATGGGGGAACAGTATGATACTATTCTGCAGGGGTTGGCAGGCCCATAGTCTGCTGCTATTGAACCATAGAACGTAAGGTGATGATGCGTGCATAACAACTTAGCAATTTGAAACATTCTGTTTTTGATTTTATATATACGTAATATATAAAGCCTTGTTCCAGAAGAACTCATCCTATTAAGAAAGACTCAATTTATTCTGCCAAATTGTTTTAGTACCTGTACCTGGCATTAGAAACAAGAAATACTTATTATTAGGATTTCACACTGAAATTCCATGCATTCATTTTATTTGCAGATAGCAGAGTGACTGCAAATTTTTTGTACTTAAATACTTTGTGACCCCATTAGAAAGGGAGCATAGTATAAAAATATTCAACATGTCATAAATACAGTCATTATTTCTAGCACACACTGAGAATTACCAGAATCAGCAAGGATATGGAAACCTTCAAATTAAAGTCACAAGATAAAACAGAGTAAATAACCAATCTTTCACAATGAATGTGAAACTATAAATCCATCAAATGTGGAGCCAGAAGTGTATAAACTCTGAAGTTTAATATAATCTGTCTTGAGAATTTCCTCTCAGGTAGACACATCCCTTACAACATTTTCATTAGAACAGCATTACAATTAGAAATAAATGAAAGCTCCAGCTCTTGGAGTAGGATATCTCTAATATTGTGAATTGATTTTGACATTATTAGTGGATTTATTCAGCTAAAGGTAAATGCTTCTTTCAGAGATGAAAGATATAATTTTTAATTTTATTAGTTCTCCAAGGGATACACAAAATTTACAAAATTAGATGACTTCAAAAGTTCCTAATCATATAACTTGAGTTATTAATTACTTCTCCTTTTGTTGAATAATCTTATATTAGTTATTGCTTTGAAGACTATATCTGATTTTCTCAGCTGTTAGATTGGTTTGTATTTTTATCACCATTGAATAGACATTTAGTTGTGAAGCTTTTTACTAGCAATTTATCTCAGGAAAATTTCATTGTGTGTTTAGATTGTTTAGTGAATTTTCCAAAAGTCTATAATTATTTAAAATCAAATAGTGGCTGAATTGTTTATATATTTCCATTTATCATTTCCTCATTCATTTCTTCATTTACTAATTCATTTATAATAATATTATTTGCTTCTTGAATTTCTTATAACATCACATATGTATATGAGGTTAGAATAATACTGAAATGTAATTAAAGCTCAGTAAATGTTAATCATTACATATTTGTATTAACTTAATTATTAATTCAATCAATAATCAGATTTACATTAGCATACCCAAAAAGGTTGATTTGTGTGTCAGTTGTGCAACCTGGTTATGTGCCCTGGCTGGGAATTGAACCAGTGACCTTTGGGTTCGCAGGCCAGGGCCTATCCACTGTGCCACCAACGAGGGCTTCAGTGAGCTGCTTTTAATTGGATTTTTGCCTGAGTATTTTTCAGGAAGAACAGGCTAGAGATCCCAAACTTATGGGGCAGAAAGGGAAGTTCTCTTAGGCAATATGTAGTATCTTAGATCCAGAACAGTTGTTAGTTTTCAGGGGAGATTTCCTTGGAGAGTAAATCTCTGCTGTTACATGATTGGATGTTAGGAAGTTATCTATGTGTGAATTTGGTAAGGGTTTTTTGTTTGTTTGTTTTATAAAGGTTCTAATTTACACCAGTATTCTTAACATCTGAGAATCATAATCATGGCTCCTATTTAATGGGTGTCTTTATGTACCAGAAATTAAAGACTTGGTATGGATTGTCCAGTAATCTTCAAAACATCCTGAAGAGATAAGTGCTGTTATTATCCCCATTTTACAATAAGGAATGTTAAGCTGAGTTAGCTTAAGTGACTTGCCAGAAATCACAGATTTAATAAGTGGTTATGCCTGGATTTCAGATGAGTTAGTTGAATAGTAGAACTCAGAAATCTGAATGTGCTGTATATGCTGCTTCTTAAGGAAGTGGCTTCAATAAGGGAAAAAATGGTTTAAAAATCAATCTTGTTATCAGAATGGTGCTCATCAACACATAATGTGATGAGAAAACAAAATAGTTTTGTACTGTGGGTAACTCAGATCATAAAATACTATGCTTGCTAGAAGAATCCAAATACGTATCTAAAAGTCAAAAGGAGGCGTTTATTGGCCTGAAAAGTGTGCATAGTCGCCTCAGCTCTCTTGCAAAGCGCTGAAAGAGAAAGCAAAAAACGTTTCTCCAAATTGGCGTGTGTATAGTAATTATTTTCCAGGTCACATCCACAGGAGCTTTCACTTCTACTAAGTGAATCCTGGCTGAAATAATACTTGGTTTTCTGTTTGATTGGTTTGTAACTAGCCTGGGCTGCATGCTGGAAAGCACGCCTGCAGAGAAGCGGGCAGTAAGCAGTGAACAGAGGAAATGGCTTATCTGGACATTAAACTCTTTAGATTATTTGATCTGGGGAGCCCTCTAATCGATGCAGCGTGCAGAGGCAGTGGGTCAGGCATTGAGATACGTTATTAACTGCTCCCCATCCCCAGGAGAAACAATGAGCTGAAGTCGGAGGGGAAAAGACTGGGAGAAAGAAGCAGTAGGGAGCCTGCCCCGGAAGCGTTCACACCGCGGGCAGTTTGTACGGTGTGGCGGGTAAGACAGTGAGTGGTGCAGAGCACAGAAGAGCAAGGCTAAACCGATCTGCTTCTAGCACTCAGCGCTAAGCACCTGCGACCAGCCTCCTGAACATTTGTATCTCACTATAGGAAGAAGGATAAAACAGCTGCGCCTGTTGTCTCCAGTGCTGTAAACCTGTCATCAGCCCTGCATTGTTTACATATAGCTACAAGGTCTTTAAGCCCAGGATCTCTTAGCTATACAGCGGAGGCAGATATTTACATGACAGCTGCGTCAACTGGAAGCAGCCTTGCCAGCGTGTTTGTTTCAGGAAAGCTCCAGTCACCCCCACCCGCCCCTCCTCCACTGCCCCAAAGACTCAAATCCAATTCTTCCCTCTTTTTAAATGAGCTCTATGTTAATAATAGAACTGCAGTGCAGATGCTCAAAATGAAAATAGCTGGCATTTCCCTAACAAGACTCATAATTCTGCTAGAAATAATGGATTTCAAGTGAAATAGCTCGAGTCCAAGAAAAGTGGTTATAATTCATGACCAGACGCCCAAATGAAATCAAAATCTGGGAAACATGCAAAGTGCTAATTTTCTACATCAGTGGAATTTATCAAGTTCCCACTGATTAATTCGAACAGTGGTTTGGCTGTTCAAATGGTAGAGCTTTGTTTGCCTTGCAAAGGCATTTGAATAACATTGATTCAAATATTACCGCAACTTCCTGGTTTGGGGGAAAGCTTTTAAAACTGGAAACCAGCCCTGGCTGGTAGCACAGTGGACAAGGTGCCAGCCTGCGAACCCAAAGGTCTCAGGTTTCGATTCCCCAGCCTGGGCACATAACAAGGTTGCAAACCAGGTCTCCCGTCAGGTCTGTGGCTGAAGGCAGGTGAAAAGCAACCATACATTGGTGTCTCTCTCCCTCTTTGCCTCTCTCCCTTCCCCTCTTTCTAAAAATAATGAAAATAAAATCTTCAAAAAAAAAAAAAACAAACAAAAAAAAAAAACTGGAAACCCAAACCCTTTGAATTACAAGTGGCTGATATTAAATATTGTTATTTCTATTTTTATCAATTGTTATTATTTGAGGGTGACACTTTTATGTACTTCACCAATGAGGTAAATAGCAATATATCAGAGAACAATTACCATGCAATTCTCAAGGATGTGAAGCTTAATTTGTTACTGCTGCTTTAGTTTATTATTAGCTTTTCTGAAGCTAATTATTATCTAATAATGACTTTCTAATTAACTTGGTTGAAAAATAAACCACTACTAAAATGCTTACAAACAGTTCAACATTGATAATATGTCCTAAAATCTCTTTTCCACTATCTTAAAATGTACAATAGAAAAATATTACCTGGCTGTGGTAGGTTAAATAATGGCCTATGTCCTGCATACCAAAGACGTCCCTGTCCTATTCTTTCATAACCTGTGACTATTACTTTATTTAGCAAAAAGGACTGTGAAGGTGTGATTAAGGTGAAGATGTTGAGAAAATTACCCTGGATTACCTGGGCAGGCTCTGTGTAATCACAGAGGTCCTTATATATAATAGGGAGGAAGGTGATCAGGATAGAAGGGTGTGGGATGAAGAAAACAAAGATTTGAAGATGCTACACTGCTGCCTTGGAAAATGGAGAAAGAGTCCATGAGTCAAGGATTGTAGTTCTATGAACTGAAAAAGAGGAAAGAGGTTTTCTCCAGTTAAAAACAAGACATCCAGCCTCAAATGGAATCACTTGTATCAAGCCCCATATCACCAAACCAAGACTTAATTAGGATCTCAGTTCTCCCAGAAATAGAATCTTAAACCAAACAATCAGGAATTGCCTGATCAGAGTAATTAGGCAACTGGCCTGATAAATTTCTGCCATCACCTTAAGGAAAATATCTACAATAACCAATGTGGGTTTTGTTTGTTTGTTTGTTTGTTTTTACCTGTTATAACTTCCTTGATCCTGCTCTCTTCTGTCTGTAAAAATATTTTATTTCATACAGCCCCCCAAAGCTCTTTCCTATCTGCTAGTTTAGATGCTGCCTGATTCAAGAATCTTTAAATAAAGCCAATGAGGTCTTCAAAATGTGTTCACTTGAATTTTGCCTTTTAACACCCTAAGGGCTCCTGGGGCTGTGCAGCCCTGCTTACATTTTGTTTGCAGCCCTGTGAAGTCTATGTTGGTTTCATAGCTGTATGATTTAATGTGTTTGTGTTGCTTTAAGCAAATAAGTTTGTGGTAATTTGTTTCAGCATTAACCTGAGAACTTATAGCAATTAATGCACTTAGATAAGAAGAGAGAGTAGAGTGTTCTGTGTGAACTAGAAAATATTGACTTGGTTTTAATGCAGTTAGCTTAAGACATACAATCTCTAGTCATTTTACAGTGAAACACAGTCTCAGAGTCTTGGAGCCCTGTTAAGTGATTTGGGATTCTATTAATTTGAGCATGGCTGGTCCCAGAAACAGTGTGCCTTTGGAATACCTAAAGGGTGCTGAAGGACCAAGATAATAAATGAGCTATCCAATTATTCAGAAAATTATGAACAGGTGCTGTACAATTCAAGTTCTATCATTAAATAGCATTCATCAAGTTAACAGTTAATTGAAGCTCATGTTTCTCTAAGTCTTTTGAAAATTTCCCAATATATCAATACATTAAATCCCCATTTGTTACCTTGTAAAAATGAAGATTTTCCAAAAGAAGCCTAGAACATGGACTGTGAAGCCAATGAACACTCAGGTTCAGATCTCAGCCCTACCATGCACTAACTTTGTGACCTGTGGTCAAGAAACCCAACCGCTTGTAGCCTTAGTTCTGTAAATTGGGAAGAAGGCCTTCCTGTTGGTTTATTGCGAAAATTAAATGAGATAAAGATTACCCATAAAGAACATCTGAGATTATCCATAAAGGTTCAGGATTTAACGTGAAGCCCCAAACCTGCACTAAAGTGTCTAGAAGAAGAAGACTGATCCGGGATGGAAAATGTGTCCCTTAAGTGCTATTGAGGAGTGAAGAATGTGAAATTCAGGAATGGACCAAATTTAAAGGCACAGAAGTTGTCTTATTTCCCCTGGTGGCATCTACCCCTCTTTTTCTTCTTCTTTTTCTTAATAACATGAGGCAGCTATTGCTATGGAAAATTCATTCTTCTCTAGAAAAGCATGGTTTAAAATGATGATAGCTTTAGGAAGCTTGCAAAGAATTGGGATTTGGGTTGAAAGAAAATCTCTAGGCATCACCATTCTATCCAGAAGATGGGGTAGAAACCATAGTAAATCATATCTGATTGTTTTTTCCTTGAGTAAGTCACAGGTACCTCTAAAAACAAAACAAAACAAAACAAAAAACAGGTAGCCATTCACCGATGCTTTTCTCTTAATCAGTTTTTACTAGACACCAATATAGATTTGAAGGTCAAATTTTTGTTATCTATTAGTTAATAGCTTTCATTGACCTTGTGTTCACAATGGGTTGTGACTGGTCATTAATCTCACTTCTGCCATTTTATATATGTATTGCAGAAACTCTGTGTATATAAATCTCTATGAATCTCTCTAAATTTTTCATTCATGAAATTAAAATTAATTACATGAAATTAAAATTAATTATATCCCTTTCAAGATGCATATGCAAAAGTGCCTAGAATATAGGAAATGTGTTTTCCAAAGTGTTTTCTTGTTTGTATTAATAGAATGAAGATTATAGTTAACAAACCCAGATATGTAGAACATAATATAGGTTTATTAATTTTTCAAATACTCAACATTGAACTGAAGAATATTGAGTTCCTGTTCTTTCAAGGTGGTAAAAATTTCAATCTGAAGTCCATCTTCCAGGATTGTTTTTGAAGCAAAGAAAACTATACTTTCCTGGGAATCAAACTGCCTGGGTTTCAATTCTGACTCAACCAGTAATTACCTCTAAAATTTTGGATAGGTTATATTAACATTTTGTACCTTAGGATATTCATCTATAAAATGAGTTTAATAGCAATAAGCCCATCACAGGGTTTTGTAAGGGTCAAATTAATTAAAACATGAAAAACACATAGTGAGTCCTTTAATAAATGCTAGGTATTGTGTATGTGTGTGTGTGTGTTTGTATGTGTTGCTACCAAGTTGACTGAAAGTTGGCAGAGGTAGGGAAAGTGTGTGCAGATTTGTGTCTTAGATATTGAATCTCCATGTGGGCCAGGATTCTACTCCTGGATTTTATGGTAAATTCATTATTCCTCATATCACCAGCCCCACCCCACCCCTACAACCTGGGATCCAGATGCACTCCCTGCCTTTTAGATGTGCCAGTACTTAGTATAAATGGACTCACTAGAACAGCCTCAGACCCTGTATGCAAGATAAACCTTGCATACAAAGTGAAGTGTTCTCCAAAGACTTCCTGTTCTTCCTGGACCTCTACCCAGATTCTGTTAATAGTATCAGTCTTTCCAAATTACCACAGAGCCAAAGGTGAGAGGTATTTTTATGTTATTTTCAAGAGCTTTATTATTTGTACATTTAGACCTTCAATCTGAAATTGATTTTTTCACTGTGCTGTAAGGTAGAGAGTAGAGATTATTTTGTTTTTATTATAGATATTGGACTGACTCAGCACCATTTAGAAACAAAAATGACCATATTTCCCACTGCAATGCAATTGTAATAAAATGAACAACCATATATAGGTGGGCTTTCTATTCTATTTGTATTCTATTGATATTCTTGTGTATACTCATGCCAGTATCACACTATTTTAATTGCTATAGTTGTAAAAACAATCTGATATCTGATAGTGCTCATCAATATTGTCTAAACCATTCTTATGCTTTTGTATTTCTACATGTATTACAGAATCAGCTTGCCATTTTCTGCACACACACATACACATATACTGCAAAACTGCTGGGAGTTTGATTAGAATTGTTTGACCCTATAAATCAACCTGGAATATATCTTAGTAATAATTAATCCATGAACATAATATATCCCTTCATTTACTTGGTTCTTTAAAGTCTCTCTATAACTTGTTATTATATTGTTTTTAGTTGATTTATTTCTAAATAGTTGCTGTTTCTGGTGCTATATAAAAATGTTAAAATTTCATTTTCTATTGGTTTGGTTGCTGGTACATAGAAATGGAATGCTAAATTCACTTATTCTAATGGTTACATATGGATTTTTTTTGCATTTTTAAGAAATATTTTATTTATTATTTTTTAGAGAGAGGGGAAGGGAGAAAGGCAGAAGGGGAGAGAGACATCAATGTATGGTTGCCTTTCACCTGCCTCCAGTTACAGACCTGGCTTGAGACCTGACTTGCAACCTGGTTATGTGCCCTGGCTGGGAATCGAACCAGCAACCTTTGGGTTCAGAGGCCGGCACCTTATCCACTGTACCACCAGTCAGGGTTTTTTTTTTTCTTTTTTCTTTTTTCTTTTTTTTTTTGCATTTTCTATGTATACTATTATGTCATTTGCAGTTAATATACATTGTCCCCTTTTTCAGTCTCTATGTCTTTCATTCTAATTTCTTGCCTTATTGAACTAATTAGGATCTTCAGTAAAATGTTAAGTAGAAGTTTTGACATCATTTTCCTGTTTGATCTTATCTTTTGCTGCATTAATTAATTTTCTTAATTATGTAATTAATTTTAGATAATGTTTTTAGGCCTGGAATTTCTACTTGATTTTTTTAGATTCCAATTACTTGACAAAATTATATTTTCATCTATTTTTCATCATTTTCTCTATTTCTTATTATTTGTACTTATTATACAAAAATATATTTGTACTAACTTTTATATGTAGATAGTTATGAGTCTTCTTTCTCTTGAATAAGTGGTTCTTTGTCATGGCATTCTAGTAATTTTTTTAATATGGAATGATAGACATTGTGTATAAATAACTTAAGAGGCTACAAATGGTATTTTCCTTTTTTTCCAAAGAAAAATAACAGTTTCCCTTCTCACCAAGTGGGATTAGGAAATTGATCACCTTAATCCAACAGGAAACAAACTGGTTTGTAGCTTTGGTGATCAAACACTTACCTCTTGTTAATTTTTTCCTAGGTTATATCCTTCCAGGGCTTTCAAATAGGAGTCTAATTCATTTTTTGTTGAGATCATTTTTAAAAAGATTTTGTTCATTTATTTTTAGAGAGAGAGGAAGGGAAGGCAAAATCAAGAGAAACATCAATGTGAGAAAGAAACGTCAATGGTTGCCTCTTCCATGTCTCCAAATGTAGACTTGGCCCGCAGTCCAGCATGTGCTCTGACTGGAAATGGAACCGGCTACCCTGCAGTTCACAGGCCAACACTCAGTCCACTGAGCCACACCAGCCAGGGCTCCCTGATAGTTTCTGAACTCTACTCTTTGTCATTTCAATATCACAAGAGTAAAAAATTCCACTCTCCTTCTAGAAAGCCAGTGGCTTAGCTTTTTATACCATTATTCTGTGTATTTTCAGAATTCAGCAAATGACTTTAGGAGTTAGAAGCCAGTCAACTCTCCACTTCATCCCTCTAGCCCCATAAGTCCTTTAAAAACCCTCGTGGTTTCCATGTCCCCAGCAACAGCTCTCTACCCAGCTAGATTTTTGATACTCCATTTCTGTCCCACACTCAAAAAAGACAAGTGGGGCCAGGGTAAAACTAACTATTGATTGCTGCTCTATATGAATCATAATTTCCCTCATCCTTCTTGTGTAGGAAATTCTCCTTTTTCAGCACCTTTCAAAATAGAAATTTTGTCTTTTATATAGCTTTTTAAGTCCTTCTCGGCATGTGCACTGGTCTCTCACACACACACACACACACAAAATAATAATAAGTGGGGATTGGGAGGCTTTAAGACAAGGTGAATCCTGTGAAAGAGTGACAAAAGTGAAATAACCCTAAATTTTAAGGATAAAGAGGACTTGTCTTACATGGATGTTGGCCTCTGTGAATGATCCCTCTAGAATTATAACTAGATGATTTTCATGTGAAGTTTCATTTTCAGTGATGTATTTCAATGCTCATGGCAAAATTTCTGTGGTGATTAGACTATAATCTACATTGTTTTCTACCTTCTCTATTTCTGTCTTAAGTATGGTTTTAAACATGTGTTCCATTTTCAAGTTGAAATGGCTAATTAATAGAGACTGAGGCCCTTTCATCTAGGATGCAGCCTTTGAATTTATAGAATTTACTAAATAAAACTATCTAATGTCATTATTCCCATACACATTTTCAGGGGGAGTCATTCATTATTATATATGTTACCTCATTTTATCCCCTCCTCCCAAATTCTTCTCTGGCTAGATTTTTTTTTTTTTTTAAGATTTTATTTTTTTATTATTTCCAGAAAGAGGGGGAAGGGAGAGAGACAGAGAGGGAGAGAGACATCAATGTATGGTTGCCTTTCACCTGCCTCCAGCTACAGACCTGGCTGGAGACCTGGCTTGCAACCTGGTTATGTTGCCCTGGCTGGGAATCGAACCAGCGACCTTTGGGTTCGCAGGCTGGCGCCTTTATCCACTGTGCTACCAGCCAGGGCCTCTGGCTAGATTTTTAAGTTCTCAGATAACCTAAAAACACATTATACCATCTTTCCCATCATAGTCAGTTGAGATAATGTTGTTATACATGAGCCTTTTCTTAACCTTAGTAAATGTTTATTATTATTTTACCTGTTTCCTTTGTTCCACTTTTGAGTTATCAAACTCTGACAGGCCGGGTCATTGAATGATGTACACTGTACATAGATTGGCTGTCCAAAGCAATTCCCATATAATTCTTCTCCATAGCATTATCTCATGGCAGAGTCATAGTGATAGCAAGGAAAAAGTAGATTTATAATACTCATTAATGTCATTTCAGGAGAAAAGTCAGTGTCCATGCAAATGAGGGATTAATGTGATTCTCTAAATAAAGTCCTCACGGTGCAGCCCAGTGCTGTGACAGCATTGCCTTGCAACCTATTTAAAGGGCATTTTTTAACATAATATGATAAATTCCCCCATGGTGGGCTATATGAGCCCATTAATGCAAAAAAGGTCATTCATCCCACAAGATAATGCCTTTTGAGAATCGGAAACATTTTGTTTGGCTTCTAACAGAAAAATCTACCCAATTTTTCTGGGTAGATTTTTCTGTGCATTCCATGATCACCAGCAATGAGGTAAGTCAGTGTATAGGTTCCGTGTATAGATGACTTTGACAATGACCAAAGACCCTGCTAACCATATATCTTTCATGTTCTAGGTTGAACTGCAAAGACTTTGCCACCAGGATAGCCCCTAGCCATTTATGAAAACATGTTGGAACACCAAGGAAACTTGCTTTTAGAATAAGTAAGGGTAAGTCCCTCTGGCCAGAACATTGCTTAGCAAGTATTGGATTTATATAAACAAATAGGTCAATATGATTGGCCCGAACAAAGTGGCAAGCCTCATTTTGCATTCATTTTTGTGGTAGATTGTGATAATTTAGAAACTAAAAGATTAAACTTATTATTTTAAAGTGTCAAAAGTAATTATCACTTAGTGATTTTTCACTTCTAAGGGTCATAGGGAATAACTAGAACTTAGAATGATTTCTTCTTATCACTGTTGGCATTTTGCTTTGGGGCTTCTGTGCTTTTATGACCAAGTAAAAGGTAACAAATTAATCTCTCCCTCCTCACCTCCCATCCTCTGCCTCTCCCATGCTTGCCAAAGATTCTGTTCACAGTCATTTTAGGTAACCCAAGGCAAATATGGGTCTAAGACTGTGTCTCAATTGAGCATTTAATTATGATGATGTTTTATCATAAGCTTTACAGCACAAATAAGCACAAAGACTTTTCTATATGATCTATTTTTAATCTGCATCTCTGAATTTAGATATTTCACTTTCATTCTGTGAAGCAATTATTATAATTTAAATATAAATTAATTCAACCAGAGACCCGCACTCTCTTTCTGAAAGCATTGAAGCTTAATGAGTAAATATGTATTAGGATGTCTTAACAGTGCACATTATTGACCCGAGAGGAAGTGGGGGAACTATAATGACTGATTATGTAAATCTTCAATTGAAAATTGTCACTGTGCTCCATAATGTCATTGATTTACATTAATGTCAGTGTTTCTGTACCAGGCACTTATTAATTACCTGTTCTTTGACACATATTCTAATGTAGACTTTTTGTGAGTCATTAAAGTTCTTTGTGAAAAGACCTCCGTGAAGACCTTCTAGTTTGTGCATAATTGACAAACCAGATGACAGCTTTTATTGCTGATCATAAAACAGCAGCCAATTCACTTGGGCAATAGATTTATGTTTAGATTTATGTTCCATTTAAAGGTTTGTGTTTTTGTTTTTTTGATTTTTTGTAGAGAAAAAGTTTAAAAGCAAGTATTTTATTTTATGGTTTTTTTAGTATTATTTTTAAATACTCACCTGAGGGTATGTTTATTGATTTAGAGAGAGAGAGGGGGAGAGAGACACAGGGGACATCAATGTAAGAAACATCAGTTGGCTGCCTCTCATACACACCCCAACTAGGGATCAAACCTGCAACCTAGGTATGTACCCTGACTGGGAATTGAACCCACAACTTTTTTTTTTTTTAATTGGATGATGCTCCAACAAATTGAGCTACCCAGCAAGGGCTATTTGTTAAGTGGTCTAAAATATGTCCTTTTCGCAAGGTCATGTTCAGATAAATATTCTAATCTGCACAGTTGCTATTGGAGATTTCATAATCATCAAACCTCCTCATAAGCACCTACTACATATGAATTGTCTGAAAAAGTCATGTTTTAAGATAACTTTCTAAACTGGCTTTTAACAGTGAAAATTTATATTTATTTTATACATCATTGAACTGAATTCAACCTACTGAGCATCTAATGGCTGACAGCATCTACCTTGTGGAAAAAGCCACTATTCAGACTCCAGGTTGTGTTTATCAACCAAGAATACTCAAGTTTTCAGATGACCTAATTACAAATTAAACTAATTACTATATTAGTAATCACTGTAATCCATTCATTCATTTCTTTATCCACTCAAAATATTTATTAAACACTAACTCTACACCCAGTACTACTTAGACTGCAGTGAACAAAGGAGCCAAAATAAATATCAATATATAGCTTACTTCTAAGGAGGAAAAGATAGAGGGACAATAACATGAAAATTGCAACAACAAACAACACAGAAACTTTATTTTCCTTATTCTGGCCTTTTATTTAGAGTCCTCAAGACAATGAGGTTCTGGTCAGAGTCCAATAGTCTTAGAAACGAGGTCCTGGGTCCATTGACTATTGACCCAGTGTTATTCAAACTAAACATAGTATCTTGGCTTCTGTTGTGTTTTAGTTTTATACCCAGAAAAGTGGCATGAATCCCCAAAACAAATCCTTGTGAAATTGGACAGAACAACATGGCTGACATCAGAACCAGAGCCAATGATCAATTATCCCTACTCTAGCACCAACCAATTAGTGGAGATGATGACCCTAACTGTATTAGTCACCATGATTAATGAATTTTTCTTTTTATAATCCATCCCCTGAAAGCCACAGGAGAGCCATGTTTTTTAGTATGAGCTACCTGTGACTCTAGGCACAGCACTGTCTCCGTAATTAATTTCCGCTTTCTTGGCTGCAAACTCCTGTTTGTGTCTTATTGGACTTTGATGCATGCAGGTGAATAGACCCCTTCAGTCTTGTAACAAAATCACATAGAACTTTAGAAGATAACAAAGTGCCAAAGAGGAATAAAGGAAGTGCAATAAAGGCAAGGAATTCTGATTTTAATTAATCAAGGAAGACATCCTTGAAAACAGAAATATTGGGCAAAGGTGTGAGCAAAAGGAGGGGAGAAGCTATACAGAGATCTAGAGGAAGAGAGGTCCAGCCAGAGGAAAATAAAAGTTCTGGAAATACAGGAAGGAAGGAGGAACACTCAGGTGACAAATATCTTTTTGCATTCTGCCCTTTGCCTTTGTTCTCCTACTCTTGTCATATCTGGAGAGACAGATGCTGGGAAATGGAGCAGACAACTTGCAACCATGAGGACAGAAACTGTTCTTTAATGGTGGAGAAGCAGAAAAAAGGAGCTTGCTTCCTCTGGCATTGTAGAGTCCCAGTGTGAAACATGGACTTCTACTTCTGGATATCTTATGTGTGAGGAAAATAAACATCTATGGAGGGGGACTAAAACAAAATAAAACAACAGAATTTATTTGTTAAAAATTGTGTATTTATGATTACATGTTTAAACTTCAGTCACCTTCTGAGTGCTCTCATTTGATGCAACATACCTATCAAGAGATTTTTTTTCAACTGCTCAAAACAGTTTTTGAACTGGTTGATTTTGATGCCTTTTAGAGCTTCTGCCATTTTTAAAATTTTATTTATTTATTTATTTATTCTTTTTAAATTTTATTGTTGTTGTATTACATCCATCCCCTTTTTGCTCCCCTCCATCCCCCTCCCTACCCACCCATTCCCCCCAAAGTCAATCCCACCTGTTGTCCATGTCCATGGTCCCTTTATACTAGGTTCTTGTCTAAACTGCTCCCCTTCCTTGCCTTTTCCTCCCCCTTCTCCCCAACCCCCTTCCCTCTGACCATTGAAGGCCTAGTCACTGTATTTATATATTTGGTTCTGTTTTACCTTTTGATCCAGTGATTCCACTACTTGGACTATACCCAAAGAATCCTGAAATACCAATTCATAAAAAGCTATGCACACCTATGTTCATAGCAGCACTATTTACAATAGCCAAGTGCTGGAAATAGCCTAAGTGCCCATCAGTGGATGATTGGATCAAAAAACTTTGGTACATTTACACAATGGAATACTATACAGTAGAAAGAAAGAAGGAACTCCTACCCTTTGCAACAACATGGATGGAACTGGAGAGTATTATGCTTAGTGAAATAAGCCAGCCAGTGGAAGACAAATACCATATGATCTCACCCATTACAGGACAACAATGAACAAAGCTTCTGCCATTTTTTGTTGCATCTCTTCGACAACAGCAAAACATTCCCCTTTAAAGACTTTTTCATACAGGGAAACAAAAGGAAGTTGCTTGGGGCCAGATTGGGTGATAGGGAGGGTGGGACCTACAGATCATGACACTTTGGGTCAAGAACTGCTGAACACCCAGTATGGTACCGGCAGATGTTCATAAATCACCCATCATGACATGGGCAAAAGCCTTGAAAAGGACTCCAAAAAATTCACTGATGCCGAATGCCCACTTGTCACATCAATGGCAGTTGGTGCACTGATAGAGACGGGTTCCTAGACCACTCACCTAGCAAGGGAAGCCTGTACTACAAATTACCCACCCTCCAGAAAATAATTCCAGGTTTTGAAGGTCCCCTGTTGCATTCAGTTAAGGTACATTATTTGTGCTTTTTCCTGTTACATGGCGCTAAACAGAATCCTATTGTTATAACTTTTTTATTTTCATTGAGTTAGCTTTTTATCCCCAATTCTCTGCTTCGTTTTCTTTCATTTCAAAGGTAACAATCCTGATCTGGCATTTCTGGTGCTTGTTAAGTGAAGTTTTTTATTTTTTCACAAGAGTAGATTTCTGTGCTTGTCTTTATTATCCACATAAGATAAATAGCCCCCTGTGTTTGAGAATAGCCCTGGAATAAAATCAAGGTGACTTGCCTACCTGAGAATTGTGCCCCACTTGCTCATTTCACTAGCTCTGTCACTTGAGTCTGTAAAATGACTGGCCTGAGGCATAATTACTGTAATTTATTTTTCCTATAGTCACCATGTTTATGTGATAGCTGTTTTGCCTTCCATTTAAAGTTGTAAGAACCTGACTATGTAATCTGATGTCAAGAGCCAGAATCCAGTTACATTTCAGTAGTTGTACTTGCAATACCAAATAATATATTATTTCCTTTAGATGATATTAAATCTTTAAATTTAGTTTCAGCTGTCATTATTTTTATAAGGAAAGAAATGTGTTAATGAGGAGTAATGAAGGTAAGGTAAGATTGAATCTATGGTAAATTGATCTCAGGTCAACCCTTATATCCTCAAATTGGTAGAACACTCAGATTGTTGAACAGCACTATCAATCCAGTTTTGTTCCTTGTCATCACCAGAGATCTCTAGGAACTAAATAAGCTTGGAGTTCTTGAGAATTTTGATCTCTTTAGAACACATAATCTTCAACGGCACTGTTCATTAAAATCACTTTTATAGTCCAAGTGATGAAACACAGCCTGGCATTCTGTTTTAATATGTTATTGGTAAAGCACCTGATAATTATCAATGGACTGGATATCTATCTCTTTCACGGGTGGTTTTCTGAAATATTGTGTTCCAAACCCATTTTGAAAGCATTTGATAATTGAGTACAATTAAATCATTTTATGATTAAGTGAAATTTTGTGAACATGGGCCTAATGATCTGAGTTTATCACCTAATTTTTATTTTTATCAAGTATGGATAATCAAGGCTGGCCCAAAGATAGATTCATTTCTCTTCTTTCTCTAAGCTTTCCTCCTCTAATTAGATCCATAACTTTGCAATAATCCATCACCTGCTCTTAGTTTTAGCCTCTTCCTAAAGATAAGCTGAATATAAAATCCAATTTCTCATATACTTATTATTGATAATAAATGGTTATATCACTTTTTCTGGGGGAGGAAGGCATTGTCCTGAGCCTGAGTTTGTAAAGAGATATGGGGTGATCTCTATGTTAGAGACTCCCAGTTTAATTGAAAGAAAGGATAAAGTTATAATGGTGGTATGGAATAAGTGATTTCAATGTAAGAAATGTCTACAGTTGTAGAGAATTTGTATGAGTTTATTTCAGATAAAACCAATGACAATTGCTGGGAAGCAAAATCTCAACAGATTGAGAACATGTTCTGAAGAATGGCAGTTTTACAACTTACTTTATATGTTAGAGTCAAAAAAGGAGACATATGAGGGGTTATATGAAATTCACTGCTGTTGGATTAGGGAGGCTCATGGAAGCAAAGTCAGTCAGAGAATGGATAAAGAGTGAAATAAAGAGACACTTCTTTTACATTGGTGGGTTTAGGATGCTAACAGTTAACATCTACAACACAGAGACAATTCAGGGAAGAAGGTAACAATGAAGATTTCTGAAGTCTCCTGGTCTTATGTGAAGTTGTACCCTGAGGAATTTGGCAAAAAATGATTACTCTGACATCCCAAGGGTATGTTATCTTATATGCAAAACAAAACAACAACAATAGACAAGCTCAGTTAAAGTAAGAATTGACCTTTGTTAAGGAAGCTACAGGCCTAGAATGTGACTACCACCATGATGCACTTTCAGTTAGAAATGTTTATGTTCAAATCATACAATATGGTCACTTTCCATCTCTGAGTTGTGTAAGGTCCTGCATGCAGGCCCTCTGTTGATCTCATTAGGTTTACTATGTGGCCCCTTTTTTGGCCTCAGTGACAAATAAGTTGTACAAAGCCTATGTACCAAGATGACATTCTCCATGAGGAATATGAGATCTCAAATAAGATGGGATTTAGATGTGCTCCACAGTATACATACACCAAAAAATGCAATTGTACTTTAACAGTAATGATGGTAAATTGATTATTTACCATATGCCAAATACTATATTATGCATTCTACAAGGATTATGACATTAAGTCCTCATCATAACACTATGTTTTGGAATGAATTTTTATTTTCATTCCCATTTTATAGAAGAGAAAATTGAAGATTATAGCAATATCTTCAATCATAAATAAAATGATGGATATATAAACCCAATGTAGTGTGACCCCAGATCAGTCTCATTTCTAATCAGGAGGCTCTGAAAAAAAATTACATCAACTTTGATCCACTTTCCCTAATTTAGAATTGTTACCTTTTAAATGATACTCAAATTATTGAACCAATACCCCTGGATTTCAGCATGATGGCTTTAAAATCAAGGAACTCTGCTCTTGGGTTTACTTAATGGGCTGATAAACTCCCAGGATTGTGAATTCATTGTTAAGAATTAGCCTGGAAGTAAAAGATAAGAATGCACATGCTTTGTCTACAGATGGGGCAAGCTGTCATTCAGAACTGCAAAATACAGCTAAGCAGTTTAAGAACTGAAGGGAACATAAGTTCAAGACCCAGGAGGAAAACAGGAGACCAGACAATATGCCAATTAATGGAATTAAACTGAAAAGATTTAAATTGAGGTCCCCTAGGGAGACAATGTAAAAGAAAAGGCAGTTCTTTTAATAAGGACAAAAGGATAAGGGGGCTAACTATGAGAGGATCAGAATATTTTAAGTTGATAGTGTCTTAAAAATTAAAGAACATTGGCTTGTGATTGCTGTGAATTTATTATGCCCTTGTTGCTCAATCTAAATTTGTTCTCCTTGATTCTCTGAACAAATATGCTCATCCTGAGGTTCCAGGACAAAAGAAATAATCCTTTTTGTCACAGTCAGGCTATAAAAGTGATTATGATCAGCAGCCATTCACAGATAAAAAAATAAAGCCATCCATCTACGCTAGTAAAGTTTTCTGTCCATCTGTAATGTTGCATTTCGAAGACTGTTTCACCACATTTTAGTTGTTTTAAAAGGTGTACTTAAAAATATAAATTTTATGGCTGGAACTCCCCAGTACACTGAGAGTTTAAATGTAGTATAGATGCAATTTCTCTTTTGCTAAGCAGGTTTTAGAGTACCAAAGGCATGGCAGGGGGTAGTTGATAGACCGATACAGTGAATATGTGTGTCTCTATAACAAATAATTGAAAATGTGAATTTAAGAAATTCTGTTATGGGCTGTATTCTCTAGAATAGCAGTTGTTCAGTGTCATTATTCAGTTGTGTATCAACAATTGTATCAACAAATGTGCCTCTAAGGAGCAAAGTCTAAAGACTAAAGCAGGGAGCAGGATTCAAATGCTACACACATTACAAAGGCAGCAAAATCAAGGGTAGCAAGTGCACCCTTGAAGGGATGGTATTGTCAAGCACAAATGATTGGTGGAGGCAAGGAATGTCATCTGAGGACATGAGGACATAAACTTAGAACTATTTATGGGAAAGAAAAACATTAAGCAATGATGTCAACATAAGAAGTCCAAAACTGGTCCCTGGCTGGTGGCACAGTGGAAAGGTTCCAGCCTATGAACCCCAAAGGTCACTGGTTCAATTCCCAGCCAGGGCACACATAACCAGGTTGCAAGCCAGGTCTCCCACCACGTCTGTAGCTGGAGGTAGGTGAAAGGCAACCATATATTGATGTCTCTCTCCCTCTCTCCCTCCCTCTCTCTCTAAAAATTATACATAAAATCTTAAAATAATAATAATTTAATAATAAAAAACAAGTCCAAAACTATACAAATTTTTCCTGAGTTTATTTGAACCAAACTGATGACAATTCCTGGAAATCAAAATCTCAATGGAATGAGAAAATATTCCAGAGAAGGGCAGTGTTGCTCCTGATTTTATACATTAGAGTCAAAGAAGGAGGTGTAAAGAGAGTTATATGAAATTCCTTGGTGGAGGTGGGAGAAAGTCAAGCAGGGAAATCTCTGAGATTGGATAGAAAGCAAACAGGGTAGGCAAGTACTTCTTTTATACATTTAGGGGTGTTCAGGATAGTTGACAATTAAAATTTATAGCACTGAGAGGAGGTATTGGACAACAAGGTAACAATGAAGGGGTTCTGTAATCTCATGCCCTAAGGACTCTAGAAAATGGGGATTTTTCTGACATTCCAAAGGTATGTTATCATAGAGGCAAAAGGGCAATAGAAATGCAATAAAAAGGCAATAGTTAGGGCAAAGAATGATTTTTGTCAAGGAAGACACTAGCCTACAACATAACTACCCACCGTGATTCATTTTTAGTAAATAAGTTTTAACTTCAGACCATTCTATGTGGTTACTCTAGGTCTCTGAGTCTGTAAGATCCTCATGCAGGCCTCCCCTGAGCTTGTCAGGTTTAGGATGTTGACCCTTGTTTGTCCGCATTGGGAGTCAGTGTGGCTAAGACAGTGCAATTGCATTAAGGAACTTCCCTCTTTATATTTGTACCTGGAGACCATCAAGCTTTATCATTGTTCTGCAGCTGATGAATTGTTTTAGTTTTTATGAAGTCCTGATCGACACAGATTTTATCATCTAAAATTTTCATGAGTAAGACCAATACATTTTATGCTCCCCTTTGTGTGTGTGTGTGTGTGTGTGTGTGTGTGTGTGTGAATGAACTAGATTTTCTGGCAAATCAACTGATAACACATGCACAAGTTTCTTTTGTTCAACTTCACTAGGCTTATGTGTACATGTAGTATTAGTTTTGCAAAGGTGGCAACAAAAACAATGCTAGTCCATAATGAACAATAGTGGTGTCATGACAGAATTTCCGATACCCATTCAATCCAATGAATCTTAGCACTTAAGAATAAAAGAAGACCCTGTATGGGCTCCTGGGATCCCTAAGAATAGCTTCTAAAGGGGTTCTCTCTCAGGATAGAACAAGTCTAACACTGACATAAATCTGTTTTCCTAGGTTTTTAAAATATACTTTTTAAGAGCTTATGAATTTATACCCTTAGAGATAAATTTTAATAAAATATACCTGAAATTTGAATACACTCTTGAAACATAAGTTTGTGTTTCCCACAGAGCTCTGCACTTAAGGGCATGACCCACAAGTGGAGCCGACTTCACGTTACTCAGTAGCTATTCCACCTCTTGGGTGGCATCAGATTTAGAAACTGATACTGATCTATGGCAACAGTTAGTTCAGCCCATCTCTGCAATCCAGGAGCATGGTGGAATGAAAATCTTTAGTAAACGGATAATTAAAATACTTTACTTATTACATGCATGGCACTGCAGTAGGTATATGAGAAGAAAAAAAGATATGAGACATGATTCTTAATCATCAAGAATACACACATGCAGTCATTTATGCTAAATGCCAGGAGAGAAGTGTGGTGAGAAAGAAAATAACAATTTCATGATGGTTTTGGACCTTAGCCCAGTGTAGTTGGGGGACAGAAGGGGAAAGGGTAAATGACTCGTATAATTCAGATGCTATACAACTTTATTTTAGGTCATTTAATTAATGGCATAAAAATAGAAGTTAATGCTGAAAAAGTAGAAGGTTATTTAAAGAAGGCTTCATGGAATAGCTGCAAGATGGGATAGGATAAATGGATGTTAAAAAATGGGTTTGGTGGTTGTGGGGGCAGGTACCCTCTGAGGTTGAGAGTGACTTAAGTGAGATCAGGTGGAAGGAGTTTGTGGAGGGTATTTGGGGATGGAAGAATATGATGATTTCACTGTGCTTATCATTTGTCATTTCAGGGGGCACCCCTGATCCAAAGGCTATAAATAATTCATCTGACTGTTTACTTTGATAGTGACAGAAACAGCTGACTAGAGATCTTTTGTTTTTTCAGATTCATGGCATGTAGAAAGTGATCGTTCAATGGGGCATTGCCAGCTCCTTGTTCTGCAAGTTGCAAGGGTCACAGCAGAGCTACTCATCCATCGTCTTGGTCAGTGTCAAAAGGTTGATGTTTTCTTTTTGCACTTAGAGCAGCCAGTGCTGCTTTAATCGCAGAGAAGGTGTCTGACTTACATTGTAGGGCAATTTGTTTGGTCAGCACGAAATTATCTCCTAATATAATTCTCAGGTTGCTGTCTAGGAAGTCTATTCAACATAAAAGGAGCCTCTGCTCCTTCAGCCAAAGGAAATTCTGCTGTGCCATGGAATCATCTGTTTAAGAAAGTTGCTATTCTCCCAGTAATGCACTCCTCACCGTGGAAAAACATCCATAGTATTTTTAGATATATTCCTTTCAATTATTTCAATCTCACCTTCTACTCAAAAATTTGGACCCAAATGGCCCTGAAAGTATGCTCCCTCCCCTAGAAACACTGCCTTCATGAACTGAAAGGTAGCAAGAGCTATTGGCATCTTTTAGAACAGCAACAATTTTTTGATATTTGGTACCAAGCTGAGAGAGACCAGGAATGAGTAGGAGGAATATAAGGAGAAACTGGAACACTGCATCATTTGGATAGGAACTACTCTCAGATTCTAGGACCCTGTAAAGTGCAACTGAAAAGTCAAACATGACTGAATTTCTTAGGTCATCCCACAACTCATGTGATAATCTGAAGATACATAAACATATTAGTTAGGATCTTTTGTGTGTTATGAAAGACATCTGCTATGGAGGACAAGATAGGGGGCTCAGAGAAACTCTCATGCCCTCCTTATGAATTCATTATCCATTTTTTAATCTGAAAATCTGTATCCCTTATATTAAAATAAGAATGTGTTCCTAGCTATTTCTTAAATTGATGCCCAAGTATTTTACAATAGTAATCTGCAAAAGTAAAGGACCTTTTTAAATGAAAAAGAATAGACTTCATTTTATTTTGTTCTTAAACGTAGATACAGAAAGAGGGCAATTAGGTATAGAGAATGAGAAACATTTATCAAAGACTTTCTTGAAAATTCCATAGGAATAGTAGACCATTCATTTTCTGGAAAATGATATTTTAAACACCTCTGTTATTTATATTCAGTGAAGTACTTTTTAAAGCCATTTTACCTTCTATCCTAAAGTACCTGACCTAAAAACAAAGTAAAATATGTATTTGGAAAAGGGCAAAAAAAAAAAATTCAATTTCCTATGTTATTATTACCGATATCATTGTTACTGATGCTTTTCTAATTTTATTGTCTTCTAACTACATTTGTTACATTTAGTGGTGAACACTGTAAAACTTCACACATGGGCATTAAAACAAGTAAATGGTGTTATTTTGGTGATGTTGGGAGTAAGAAATCTTTGTTCTCTCTTATTTTTATAGCTGACCTTTTCAGAAAGAAATCCATCTTGAGAAATCACTCTTTAATTTGTTATATTTTTTTCAAATGGGAGTGTCAGATATGCTTTAATGGCACAGTATTTCTTAACACCTGGAAATAAAAACAAACACCATTTTTTTTTTTTTTTTTTTGGTTTGTAACACTCTTGTGGTTTTATACATTGAATATAACCTTCATTACTAACATACTATTTTATACCTGCTTTCCTTTTAAAGGGTTTATATGCATTAGAATAGATCTTCTGCTGAACAGAATTAAATTAAAAAAAAAAATCTTGGGAATACTTTGTTAGACATTACTGAGGTAGAAAAGATGTCCTCGGTCAGGAAGGTTAAATAAAGGTCACAAAGCAGTTTTTCTGTGATTTCTAACATAGAAGTCAGTGGAATTGGACAGTTTTGTTACTTTGAGTCATGATAGAATGTAGTTTAGTGGTAAGCTGAAATAGAGAAATAATAATGTTGACAGATACACTGTTCTTTTGTTTTTGCTTTTTAAAATGGCATCAGAGAACCAAGATGGTGGAGGAGTAAATGGAGCTACACAATCTCCTCCCAACACCAAACTGGAATTCCAAATTAATTGGGGGAAAATCATCCAGAATAACCAACAGAACGCCAACTGGAGAGAAGTCTTATTACCAGGGACAGAACGGAAGAGCCGATTCATCACAATGTGACCAGTAGGAAGTGCGGAGACATGAGAGGCTGGTGGGGCTCCCACTGGGGCAGCTAAAGGGACAGAGAAACATCTCAGCAGCCGGGGTTCCACCTGAGAAGGGAGGGATCTAAACACCCAACTGAGCTTCCCAGCCTACGCAACAAAGCTGAGAGTAAAACAGCACCCAGCTGTGAAAAGCAAAAAGCTGCCAGGTTTAGCCAGCTTGACAGAGAGACCGAGTTCTTAAAGGGACCATGCACTAAAATGAAGCGACACACCCTGGGCTCCAGCAGAGGGAGGGCAGAGTGGACTAGAGAAGCTTGGGGAAAGTCTGAGTCAGTGGCTTTAGGGGGACAGTTGAGGGGGCAGCCCCTGAATCCAGTGCTGACCCATCCCCCATACAGCCCACAGATCACTCTTGTCCAAAGGGTGGGATCCTGAGGGGAAACCACAGCTCCACCCATAGGAATTAATCTGCCCCACCCATCAGTGCCTAAACCTGACCTCAGATCATAGTTTGATTGGATTAACAACTGAATTCATCTGTCCTGCCCAGAGGTGCCTAAAATTGATCACTGATCACAAGCTAATTGGATTAATAACTAAAGGAGACAGACAAGACAGTGGCTCTCTGGTAGTCTCCAACTGGCTGACTAGGCCCACAGAGGAACACGAACTGACATCACCAAGCACAGATCCAGGAAGTAAAAAAAGTGCACCTCTACATCACAGAAAGTCACACCAAGACAGTAAATCAAAGCATACCAATCTAAGAAGCAGAAACAAACAAGAACCACTTAAAATGGGGAGATAAAGAAATAAACCCTCAGCAAATGGAAAGGAGGAATCCCCTGGAAGAGTGCAAAATGAAATAGAGGCAAGCACACTTTCAGACATGGAATTCAAAATAATGATGATAGAGATGTTCAATGAGTTCTGTGAGTTCAAAAAAAACAAAACAAAACTACAGGTGAACTACAAAGAACTCCAGGAGAGCTACAAGGAACTTACTGAGAACTACATCCGCATTAAAAAGGACCTAGAAACCATCAATAAGAGCCAGGAGGAAATGAAGAATACCATTTTGGAATTGAAGAACACAGTAGAAGGAATAGAAGGAATCAAAAGCAGGCTAGAGAAAGCAGAGGATCGGATCAAAGAGCTGGAGCTCAATGTAGAAAAAAATTCCCAGGCAGTGCAACAAAATGAAAAAAGACTGAGAAAGAATGAAGCGGTTTTAAGAGAGTTGCAGAACAACATGAAATGTAATAACATTTGTACTATAGGGATACCAGAAGGAGAAGAGGAGGAACAAAGGATAGAAAACCTGTTTGAAAAAGTAATGACAGGAAACTTCCCCAACTTGAGGAGAGAAAATGTCATGCAAACTCAGGAAGCACGGAGGGTCCCAAGGAACATGAACCCAAACAGGCCCAATCCAAGGCACATCATAATGAAAATGGCAAATTTCAAAGACAAGAGAATCCTAAGAGCAGCAAGAGAGAAACAGCTAATAACATACAAGGGGCCTCCCATAAGGTTATCAGCTGAGTTCTCCACAGAAACACAACAAGCCAAAAGCGAATGGCAAAAAATGTTTCAAGCAATGAAAAACAAAGGCCTGCAACCAAGAATAGTCTTCCCATCAAGGCTGTCATTCAAAATGGAAGGTGAAATAAGGAGTTTCCCAGACAAAAGAAGTCTAAAAGAATACATCTCTACCAAACCAGCCTTGCAAGAGATGCCAAAGGGTCTGCTTTAAGAAGATGAAGAAACAGAGACAGACAGAAACACAGGTACAAAGGTAAATGAATTAAATGCACCAATGAAAAGACATAGGGTAGCTGAATGGATAAGAACCAACTTTAACTTATGAATGCTTTAAAGTGATCTTGTTATAAATAGGTTTTACTAAACAAAGTACAATTTTGTATCTTACTGGTATCTGGATTATTGCAGGTTAAGTTTTCTTAGATTGGAATCATTTCACAAATATGGAAAAATCAGGTTACTTGCAGTAACTCAGAAAAATTAAATGCAATTAACGAAGAAGAATAAAGTAAGAAAATGTGGATGTATATTACATAGAAGACATGCTATCTTCCTTACTCACTGTTACAAGATATGTGCTTATTTGTGAGTGTGTAATATATAGATTTTGTTAGCAATTTATGTTTTAAATAGCAACAAACTGGTCATGGGTGTGTTGTGAAATCATTTAATCTTTAAGTTAGAAAAGATGCTAAGAATGAAGACCAATTTGGATGGAAGTTGCAAACTATTAAACTATATGATTTGTGTACAAAGATAATATATATTCTCATATTAGCATGTAAATTAGATGGGATTCCTTTCAACTAAATCATGGAAATGTACATTTTCAGTTATGAAAGCCCCCAAACTGGGGATACTTGGGAAAAGGAATGAATGCTATAGTAAACTTTATTATTGAAATGTGAACATACCTAATCTCTACCTCAACGGACTCTTAAATAGTTCAGGGGTTAGTTTAGGACCACATAGGAAGTCAACAACATATTCAAAAAATAGCTAGAATCCTAGGGATTTTTATTTTTTACCTCAACTTAGTAGACTTCATAATTTCTACTCTGGGGACTGGCTGAGCACTACAAGTGCCATTCTTTCCAAAGGCTTCAACTTGTAAAACACATGTAGAAGAAAAACAGATATTGAAAGAAGTAAGACCTGTGCACAGCCTAAATGAATAAATAAATAAATAAATCTACTATTTAAGATGGAAAACTCCAAAAAGAATAAGTTGTAGTTCCAGTAATTTAAAATAAAGTTGAGTTGTATTATTGGAGGGGGGAGGACCTGACTCAAAAACCAAATTTATTTTTGTACTATGGGTTTGACACTGTCTCTAGAACAACTTTCACAAAATAAGTTCTGCAATACACCATTTCTGTAATATATTTCACAAAAATAGCATTCCAAAGTAAAATAAGTATTAAAGAGGAAAAAATCTGCTTAATTTTGCTTCAATATATCTAAAATACTATCATTTAACATGTAATAATTATGTACATAAGTTATTGGGATATTTTAAATTTTTTGTATTAACTCTTCAAAATCCAGTATGTACATTAAATATGTGTAAAAATATGTATGGGTATAAATGTATTTTTGCATGTGTTTGGTAATATTGCAATTCATATTACTTAAAAGAGTGATTCTTTAAACAAATGAATTAACATAGGCATTTTGGAATAATGACAAGAAAACTTTGTATTAATATGATTTGAGAAGCTGACAGAAGGCAGTAATTAAATGGTGAATTGTTTGGATGTGAAAGGGAAAAAAAAAAGTACACATTGGTGATTACAGAATAGACAAGGGTATGTTAAGAAGAACAAAGCAAATAGAGAAGACAAAGAACTTACATGCATGACTCATGGACATGAACTAAGGGGGGCATGGCTGGAAGTAATGGGGTACTGGGTGGAAGGGGGCAAAGAGGAGAAAATGGGGACAACTGTAATAGCGAAATAAAATATATAAAAAAAGAGAAACGGGAACCTAATTAATTAATTAAGTAAATGGTATCATCATTCCATATTGAGTTGTAAGAAGATGTTGACCTAGCTCTTTTTCTGCCCCAAATCAACCATTCACTATGAATAGATCTCTTAATTTTACCAGTTCTCGGTTCCATATTTATGAAAAATGTACATTCTGTTCAATACTGCTTAAAATCTTAACAAATTGTAAGTCATATATCTGATAAGAGACTTGTATCCGGAATATATGAAGAACTCTTATATCTCAAAAATAAGAATAGCCCAACTTAAAAAATAAATGGGAAAAAGATCTGGGATAGACATTCATCAAAAGTATAAGCACAAATGGTAAATAAACAACCCTAATTATGCTTAACATTATTAGTCTTCAGGGAAATGCAAATCAAAATCACAATGAGATACCACTTCACATCCACTAGGATGACTATGCTAATAACAAATATAAAACAATAACAAGTGTTAATGATATAGAGAAATTGGAATCTTCATACATTGTTGGTGAGAATGAAAAATGGTGCAGCTAGTTTGGAAAGAGTTATGCAATATCTCAAAATGTTAAAATGGATTTATTGAATGATCCAAAAATCCAACTGCTAAGTACATACCAGGAGAACTGAAAACATACACCTGCACAAAACTTGTACATGAGTGTTGACTTTATAGTTCGTATTTATCAATAATACTCAGCATTATTCTTCATATGCAAAAATGGAAACAACCCAATTGTCTATTAACTGCTAAGTTAATAAACAAAATGCAATATGTCCATAAAATAGGATATTATTCATAAAGAGATATTCATAACCATAAAAAGCAGTAAAGCACTGATGATATATGCTACAACATGGATGATCATTAAAAATGTTACCCTATGACCCGTGGATGCAGACAACATGTGGGATTGACTGTGGGGATAAGGAGGGTGGGGAAGGGGAGAGCAGAGGGAAAAATGAGATGAATGTAATATAACAATAAAAAATAAATTAAAAGAAATTTATCCTAAATTAAAGAAGCCAGTCACAATAGACCACATGTTATATGATTCCATTTATATAAAAGTCTAGAATAGGCAAGTTTATTGAGACAGAAAAATGAGATCAGTTTTTGCTTGAGTCTGGGGAGAATGATAGGAGAATGAGAATGAGATTAACTGCTAATAGGTACAGAATTTCCTTCTTGAGTGATGAATATGTTCTAAAAAATGACTGTATTGATGATTGGAAAACTTTGAATATACTAAAATCCATTAAGTTGTTTACTTTAAATGGGTGAGTTATATGGTATGTAACTATATTGCCATAAAGCTGTTATTAAAAATCTCATCTTTCTCTAAAATATTTTATTAATTATTATTAGATATTATTTATGTACTTGTCCTTATGAGCTACTTTTATTCCATTCTGCTTCCAATAAAAATGGCTCTCCACATAATTGCTCCTTTAGGCCATGACTTTTTTAAAAAATAAAGGCTATAATAAGTTACTATAATAGTATCTCTACACTATTCTTGGTGTTTCTGTGACATCAGTAAAACTCTTCCCAGAGCAATAGATTTCTATATATTATGACACCTCAGGGAGTCTTAGCAATGTCAAATCTTTAAAACGCTAATTTCAAGTCTATACCACAATACCCACGAGAATGAACATAACAAAGGTGATGGGTACAAAAGTCATTCTAATTTTTGTTTTAGTGAAAGAATAAGAAATGGGTTTTCCTGAAATCATGGAGGAGGGATAAAAATTGTAAGGATAGTATGGTCTGATTACCAGATGTTAGTCACCCTGAAGATTACAGTAAGTTACAGGTCTCAGCGAAGTTCCTTAGATCCAATACTGATCACTTAAGTTCTAAACAGAGAGGGACTCTAGACAGAGACTCAGGAAACAATCTAGAAACTGTGTCACAACACATTTACTCCACTGTCCAGGTGATAAATGTGGCAGAATCAGGAAGAAGACCATGATTTGGAGGTAGTAAAGTGTGTATATATAATGTCCTTTTTGCACTTAGTTTTGTAGAGTTTGTAGCATGGAAGACAGCACATTTGTCAGTGATGCCCACAATCTAAGGAAAGACATTAACAATAATGAGGTATATCAGCCCAAGCTTTTAGGAGCAGCAGATTCCAAAAAGGGAGCCAGAGACAGGGAAAAATAACAGGGCCATTAATGAATACACGAAACATCTTCTGGGAATTCTCAAAAACACTTGAGGGATGGGATGAGAAGCTGATAGTAACTCAGGTCCTGCTTATACAGGAGACACTTAGGAATTGCTATTACCAAGGAATAAAGAACTGCAAAGAGTCTGAAATTTGACTCCAGTAAACAAGTTAAGTTGGAACTTGTTAATTCCAAGTTAACATGATAGGCTCTTGCTGTTTTTATTTTTTATTTTTTTGAATGTTAGAAGAAGACATGAGACTCCTGAGTCAGAAAAAGGAATTACTACTCACAGCAATAGTAGTAGCCAGAATACTCTCCTTCTCCCCCTCCCTCTCCTCTCCCTTTCCTTCAGTCTCTCCTTGTCCTCTCCCCTGCCCTCAACTTCATGAGCACCGCTCAAATCTACCTTGGTGACACGATGAGGGCCAGATGATGTTAATTTATGCAGTGGGTTATATTACAGAAGAGAAACTCCAAGCTTAAGGAACCTGAATTTTTTATAATGGACAGCAGCTAATTCTTCTTGGCTTTTGTCTTGAAGAGGGAGAATAAGTCTATTACCTGAGAAGAAAACAAACTTATGCACCGCTTTAGAGAGAAACAAGTCCACACTTTGCCCCCTCCCTGCCAAGTTTATTCATTGTAAAAACAGCCTTGAAAAGATAGGCTGAGATAGAGGTCAGTGCTTCTTATCTGCAAGACCTGCATGAGCACCAGAGATCTAGGGAGATTGTACCCGGCCCCATACATGACCCTAACATGTACTCAGGTTCCATATTGGGTAGGTGTTGTGTCTTTCTTTTGAAATGGTGTTCTTCCCAGATTACAGGCTTTCTAAGAGAACACATGTAATTTATTATGTTGGGACACTCAAGCAATTCTGTAATTTAAAGAGTGCTGCCTATGCTACAACCTTAAAACTTTTCTTCTTTGGTTATTTATTTCTATCAGTTCTCTTTGTTGTTAACTCAATGAGATAATGTCCGTCCTTCATTGTTACAGTCTTGGATTCCTAGCATTTAAACAACACCTGGTACATAGCACGCTGACATTTGTTGAATGAATGAATGAATGCATTGAAGAAGTGAAAGGAAGAGGAAGGGAGAAGAAATGCAAAAAGTAGAGGTATAAGAGATCAATCAGTGTTGAAAGCTCACTTTGTTTTTCATTACCCGTTTTAAAGTTATTTTTTCTCCTACCCCACCACTCTTCCCATACCCCTACATTCTCTAAATTACAAATTGCTGGAACTGGAACACCTTCAGGATAAAGTTTAGGATCTCAAATAGCAAAGCTAGTTACAGTTGAAGATGCAAATTTTATAATAAATGGGTCAATTGACTCGGTTTTTGTGAGAATCCATCCCTGTAAATTGATGTTGTTCTATGGACAATGTGGTAATAGTTGTTGCTAACATAGTATCTTGGAATGGTCTTGTCTGAAATCAATGGTCTTTTTTCCCATGCACTTATGTGTGTGTGGGTATGTATATAGTTCTATGCAAGTTTATCCCATATCTGCATTTGTGTGTCCACCACCACAGTCAAGGTTCAGAACAGTTCCATCACAAAGATCCCTCCTCCTTTTAAAGCCAGAGTTACCTCTTTCCTTAACCTCTTCCAAGTCCCTGCCAGCTACTAAGCTGTTATTCATCTCTACCCTCTGTCATTTCAAGAACACTATATGATGGAATCATACAGTAGGTAACCTTTTAAGATTGGCTCTTTTTTTCTCCACTCATTCTAATTTCCTTGAGATTCTTCCAAGTTGTGTATTTTAATAGCTTTTACCTTTTATTGCCAAGTAATGTTGGATGGTATGGATGTATTCCAGTTTGTTTAACCATTCACCCAGGAAAAACACTGAATTGTTTCCAGTTTATGGCTAAATAAATGTGCTATGAACATTCAAGAATATGTTTTTGTATGAACATAAGTTTCAGTTTCTCTGGGATAGATGCCCAAGCATGCAATTGCTAGATGGTGGTAACCATTTTAAGCACATGTTTAGCTTTGTAAAAAACTTTCAATTTTTTCCTAGAGTAGCTATATCATTTTACATTTCTACTCACAATACAAGCATTCCAGCTTCTCTGCATCCTCACTAGTGCTTGGTGTTACTACTATTTTATTGAGCCATTCTGATAGATGTGTAATAATATCTCATTGTGATGTTAATTTGTATTTCTCTAATGACCAATAATGTTGAACATATTTTCATAAACTTATTTGTTATTTATGTACCCTCTTTAGAGAAATGTCAGTGTATGTCTTTTGACCAGTTTTTAATTGGTATTTTTTACAAATGTTGAGCTGGTTCTTACATATTCCAATTTCTTTGTCAGATGTTTGGTTTGCCAATATTTTTATATTTTTAAATTTTGTACTTGTAGCTTGCCCTTTCATCTGCTTAATAAGGACCCTTGTTGAGCAAATTTTTAAATTTTAGTGAGGTTCACTTTATCAATCTTTACTTTCATGGATCATTCTTTTGGTGTCAAGACTTAAGAACTCTTTTTCTAGCCCTAGTTACTAAATAACTGCTCCAGTGCTTATTTGTAAATGTTCTATAGTTTTATGCTTTACATTGAAGTGTGGGATTGATTTTGTTTTAATATTTGTATAAAAGGTGTGAGGTGTAGATCTAGTTTTATTTCTATAGCCTATGGATATTTGATCCAACACAATTTTGTTAAAATGATTACCCTTTTTCAATAAACTGCTTTTACTTCTCTTTAAAAAATTAGTTGGATATATTTGTTATGATCCATTTCTGAGTTCTTTATTCTGATACATTGATCAATGTGTCTATGGTGTATATTTATTACTTACTGCAGCTGCACAATAAGGCTTTTCATCAGGTAGAATAATATTTACCACTTTATTCTCCTTTTCCAGAAATGTTTAGCTATTCCAGCTAAATTTACATGCAAATTTTTCAGTACACTTTTCAATATCTCACCAAAATCCCAACCAATTTTGGGATTTTGGTAGGAATTTCATTCAAACTGTAGATCAATTTGGGGAAAAATGATGTCTAAACTAGGTTGTATCTTTCAATCTACGAATATTGTATGTATGTATCTTCATTTATTTAGGTCTTCTTTGATACCTTGAATCAGTATTTTGTAATTTTTGAAGGTCAGATTGTGTATCTGTTTTGATAAATTTATATGAAATATTTTACTTTTTGGAACAAATGTAAATCATATTGTGTTTTTAATCTCCATTTCTAAATATTCTTGTTAGTTTATAGAAATGTATTGATTTGTTTCTGTATGTTGATCTAATATTCTTCACTCTTGCTAAACCCACTTCATTCTAAAGGTGTTTTACAGAGTCCTTGGTATTTTTCTATGTACACAATCATGTAATCTGCAAATAGCAATGGTTTTGTTTCTTTCTTTCCAACATAGATATCTTTTCAAATTTTATTTATTTATTTATTGTCTCATTTTGCTGGCCAGAATGTTCAATACTGTGTCGAATAAGAACAGTGAGGCCAGGCATGTTTTCTTTCTTCCCAGTCTTTCTCCATTAAGTATGATGTTAACTGCAGGGTTTTATATGTATTCTTTTTGAGGGAATTCCCTTCTAGTTATAGCTTTATGAGAATTTTTATCACAAAAAAAATATGGATTTTGTCAACTGCATATACAGAATGAATTGACATGATATTTATAAGCTTGTTGATATGGTGGGTGACAGTAAATAGATTTTTGAATGGTTGGACTAGCCTTGCAAACCTGGAATAAATCCTACCTGGTCTTTGGGTATAGTAATTCTCTTTATATGTTGTTGGATTTTATTTGCTAATCTTAAGCTTTTCACATGTAAATTCATGAGAGATGTTTATCTATAGCTTTCTTTCTCTTTTATCTTGGCTTTCTTTTAAAAAAATGTAAAAACTACCTTTGTCTGAGTTTAGTATCAGCATAATACCTAAATGAGTTGGAACATGTTCCTCTTAATACTGGAAAAGATATCATAAAATTGATGTTAATTCTTCTTTAGGTATTTGGTCAAATTATCAAGTGAGGGCATCTGGACCTGGAAATTTATTTTGCAGGAAACTTTAATAACATTTAATTTCTTTAATGGTTATAGGACCATTCATTTCACTGACTTCAGGTTATCTATTTTTTGTGTTTTTTAATTCTCACAATGATTATAATCTGCATACTTCAGTATAGTTTCTATTCACTTTATCTATAGAGGCCCTCTTATCCCTGAATCTAATGCAGTTCCTCAGAGTCTGCTTGTTATAGAATCCCCCTCAGTTTAAAAAGAAGTACTTGCAGCTGGTTTTTCTTTCATCTGTGGTCCACTGCTGTGCTTGGCCTGACAAAGTTCTCAAGAACCTTCGCCAGTAGAAAGAAGTGGTCTTCTCAGCCTTTATTCATTAAAAACCCCATTCCACAAATCTTTTTATATAACTTTAATCTGTCAATAACCTCAAGAGGGTAGTAGACTGGAGAACAAGTAATAGAGGGTAACTTGTACTACAATTATGCCCAGGTCTTTGAAAGAAGCTGTTTTCCTTGAATTGAAGGAGCTTAGGTAAAACTGTACTAAATTCAGCATCAAAATGTGGACAATTACCCTAGTCAATGTAAACAGTGTGCTTTCAAAGATTGTTGGAAGTGAATTTGCAGGTTATTTTAAACTCATGCTCAATTACTGGCATACATCAAATATTTTAAAATAAATGTTAAAATGTTGTTCTCTGCTATGTCATGAATAATCCTGTTCTGTTGTGTTATAATCAAATGTTGACTGTGCTCCATTTAGTAAAGGTAGCAGATTTTTTCCAACATACAGGGTACATGTGATCAATTGGCAATAACTGTGTCCCCTTATTTCCCGTGCTTTTTATTAATTTTGAAAAACTATGTTTCTAAGATTATGATTTAACATCATTGTTTCAGATATAAAGTATTAAATTCTGAGAGCAATCCTCATGTTGAAGGAATAAAATGTTAGAGCAACCATAAAGTCTGGACTGTGTGCAAGGAGAACTGCTAAGGGAATTGTGGACTTCGATAATGTCCCTTTACGCACAGTTTCATGAAGAAGGTGTATGATGCTGATCCTGATGTCGCCACACCAACAAGGAAAACTCATAAGGTATGCAAGGTTCGCACAAGTCCAGATATTGTACACACAATCCAGGAGATCATCAATGAACATCCAGGAAAGTCAACGGGCTCCGTAGCAAGAGAACTGCAGATGTCAGATGCAACGGTTTGCAAGATTATTGCTGAAAAGATCAGATACAGATCCTATGTTCTTAGAAGAGGCCAGTTTATGACACAGTAGACAAAAGAAAGGCCCTTTGAAAAAGCAAGGAAACTGCTAACAAGATGGAAAAATCCCAAAGGCAAAAAATCCTCTGATTTTCTTCAATGAAAAAAAGTTTCAGCAGGACCACATAGTCAACAGAAGACACAACAGGTGGCTCTGTGAGAATCTTAATGAAGTCCCAATTGTCATGAAAATGGAATTTCCTGCTACAGTGATAGTGTTAGGTGCTGTCAGCAATGCAGGAGATACCATGACCACACATTTTTCCCACAAGGCTTGAGGTGACTGCTGATGTTTATCTTGATGTTTTGAGAGAAGTGGTTGTACTGTGGATAAAACAAGTCACAAATGGACATCATTTTATCTTCCAACAAGATGGTGCACCAGCACACAACTTCAAAAAAGGTGCAAGAATTCCTCAGTGGCAATGTTCCTGAATTCTGGTAAAAGGAAATCTGGCTGCCTAGTTCACCAGATACTAACCCTTTAGACTATGATGTATGGAGCATTTGTGAGAGAGAAATTAATAAACAACCTCATTCCAATAAAGAGGCTGTTAAAGCTAAGATTGAAAACATGATGATGTCCATGGATAAAGAAAAGTTCATTAAAGTGTGCTCAAGATTCCAAAGTTGAATTAAATCTATTATTGCAGCATATGAAGACTTTTTTGAACAATTTAAAACACAATGACTATGTTTACGTATTTACATATCAGAATAAATTTATTTAAAAATACAATGCTTTTGTGGTATGTTGTTTATTTTACTAAAATTTTGCCAATTTGTTTTACTCACCATGTAAATTAGCGTCAATGTAAACTTCAAAAGATTTTTAAACATTCTTCTACACCATGAAATAAGAATGCATTTTGCTAATTCTCTTACGTCTAACATATACAAATGTCTAATGTAGTAACTCTACCAGAGAGAAAAGACTAAACATATATTCATGTGGGAATCACGACTTGGAGAGGTTCTGGGTTGTAGCCACACATCAATTTCTGCGAAGCTCATGGACAAATAGATATCCCTTTCTGGGCATATCTTAGATCGTTCTCACAGCTCACTGGTTGGTCCGCGGCAATGTATGTAGCTCTGGTTCCTCCTTTTGCCACAGAATTTAAGGAGTTGTATTTATAAAGAGAGACTTTCAGGAAAGGATGCTTCATGTTAACTACAGTAAATTGCAAATGATTGATAAAATACGAAGTACTTTCTCTTCAAGAGATGTTTATCTTTTTAAAAGCAGAGCATATATTTGGTATACACCAAAGAAATTGCAATATAATTTTTGCTTTTTAAACACCGAAAAGTAGGCTAAGTGGGTCACTTTCAGCAAGGGGAACAGTGCGTTTGATATTATACATATGGCTTTCTGCACACTGGGCCAGCTCTGCCACTTCACCACTTTGAGTAGGTTCTATTAATTTTTGCAGCTAAGATTCTCAAAAAGAAATCATCCTTAGTAGAATTCAAACACCAAATCAGATGGTATTTAATCCACAATAATAGCAAAGAGTCATGGTTAGGATTTCAGCAAATTTATTATCACTGCAGAAATGGTTTTAAAGTGTTTGTGGTAAAGATAGTTCTGTTTTGTTCATTTTGTTGGTATATTACAAAGTACAAAGGCTTAAGAAAATTGTTTGTCTTCTTCCTCTGCCCCTCAGGTTATAATGTCTGTCCATGGTTTGAAAAAAAGACTTCTTTCTTTGATTGTCTGAAATTCAGAGCAGGGGAACAAACTATTTGAGTTCTCTTTATCAGAGGTCTGAAATCTGAAATTGCAGTACCTAAACAAGCCTCCTACATTCACATTGTTCCCAAGAGTTCCCAGATCCATTTGAAACATTTTTAATGGGCCTCTTATTTTTCCTGACAGTCGGCCTTTGCAAAGTCAAAATTTATTCACTCCATGGATGCTGGTGCGGCTTTTGGCCATGGAACTAACTCCTAGGAATGTTTCCAATGTGATTCATCATGGTTAGTTATGCACCTCTCATAACTGGGTGAGTCTCTACTCTCAGGACTCATATAACTCCCATTAGTGTCAATGGGGTTGAAGCTAATAATTTAAAAGGATCTAAAGCTTGCCAATAGTGAGAGGATATTTTAGTTTTCAATGATTTAATTTAGACTTTCTGTGGTGATTTTGATACCCCTGATAGGATTCCTTTTCTTTCCATTTGGTAATATGTTCATTAGAAAATAACATAATGCAAGCTGGAATCTGTCTCTGTTTCTCTCTCTTTCTCTCTGTGAGATCACTGCATTTTTTTAAGCTTTTTTTTTTAATTTAATTCATTATTTTTTGGAAAGAAGGATAGGGAGAGAGGGAGGAAGAGAGAGAAACATCAATGTATGGTTGCCTTTCACCTGCCCCCAGCTAAGGACCTGACTGGAGACCTGGCTTGCAACCTGGTTATGTGCCCTGGCTGGAGAATCGAACCAGTGACCTTTGGGTTCACAGGCTGGCACCTTATCCAGTGTGCCACCAGCCAGGGCAGATCACTGCATTTTTATTAGATAATTTCCTTCTTGTTTCTTTCTTATTGCTCAGCAGGTCAGTGTCTCTACCCTTTCTTAGCTCTGTTACTCATTCCTGACTCTTGCTCCTGGAGGAAATATCTCTCTGATCTTAAATTTCATTCTTTCTAATTTACTTTGAAATGACTCAATTCTGTCTTTTGATAGAAGAGAGAATTCTTGACTTAAATATTTTGGGGAAGCAATATCTTTTAATTATTTAAAAGTTTACGTAAGTCTTAAAACTATCAATAAAATATTCAGTGAAAGTTTATCTCAATGTTATAAAAAAAAAAAAACTTAAAAATTTTTCCCCCTGTATTCAAAAGTTAACCCCTATGATTTTGACACCATTAAATTCTCAAACCTTAAGAAGTCATAGCTTTACATTTTAAACATAACCAAATATGCAGATATGCCTTATAAGTTTCTTAACTTTTTATTTAAGACATAAAGTCACTGGAACAAAGTTTATTACCCTAAATTCTATTTGTTAATTTTTGTTTATATATAATTTTTTAGGTAGAAGGTTTAGATCTTTCAAAAAACTCATTACTTAAAAATATATTTTATATACATATAAATTATATGTATATATACCATCCACTTGAAATGCATTCCAAGATTCTTACAGGGATAGCCTCAATTCCTATTTTTCTGTGAAGAGGATAACATTTAATTAGTTTAATGAGCATTTAAAATATCTCTCCATCTCACCTTATGCTTTCACCTCCTGATAAACTACCTCTACACTCCTTAGCAGAGACCCTGCTTTTCCCACTCACTATTTTCTGGTTAACAAGAGTCATTGTAGGGTCACCTAATTTTAAGGTGTCAAGCCTGTTACCCCAGATGACTCAGAATTCAGGTAAATCCAGGAGGTCTGGTCCCTCCCTAATTAGTGACAAAATAGTCACTGGGTTTATCCAGTTCAGTTCACCTTGTAATACCCAATTACAGTTCCAATATTATGCACTTAGGTAAAATGAGGTTATATGAACATAACTCATACTGTGGATGAGCATAAATATTTATATAGTTAAACTCAATATTACTAATTATAGTTTTACTTATTTAAAAAAATGTATTGAACCCATACTCTCTGTCAGCTACTCTCCAGTAATAAGTTAATGTTGGGTGTACTATGATCAATAATAATTCCTTAGACAGGGCTTACTAGTTTAGAGTATCAATACTGATTTTCTAGGTTTTCATGTGTTACTTTCATTTGCTCTATTATTTGTTGCAGAAAACTTGTTCTTTTTACAGTTCACTCAATCACATATGAACTTTCCATTTCTCTGTACATTCTCTCTTCTGCATACTCTTGTATGCTTTTTGTTTCTTGAAACTTCCACACTCTGATGACTGTTTTCTCTAATATTTGATCTTGACTTCTGGGCTCCAAGTCTTTGGAAGGGTCCTCTGGACTTGGCTCTCGGCATCTGTGTCCTTCTCCTACCACTGACTTCACACCCTTTAGGCTGTCATCATTCATACTCGGTTTTGCTCACTCAAGTTTACTATTTTCCTTTATTTTTTTAAAACTGTTGATTAATTCTATCTAAAAGAGAGGCTATTTCTCTTCTTTAAGAAAGCCCCTACTCTCTAAAGAAAAGTCTAATTTCCTTTAAGTGTCATTGAGAATAATCTCAGTGAAGAAAAAAAAAAGTCTTATTTCCTATTTCTTCTTCAATTATTTTTAAAAATTTTATTCATTATTTTTAGAGAGAAGGGCAGGGACAGAAAAAGAAAGGGAGAGAAACATCACCATATGGTTACTTTGTACCTGCCCCCAGCTGGGGACTTGCCTGGAGACCTGGCTTGCAACCTGATTATGTGCCCTGACTGGGAATCGAACCAGCGATCTTTGTGTTTGAAGACTGGCGCCTTTCCACAAGCCACCAGCCAGGGACATAATTCTTTTTTAAAGGATGTTTTATGTATTTATTTATTTATTTATAGTGAGAAGGGAAGAGAGAGAGAGAGAGAGAGGAAGAAAGACATTAATGTGTGGTTGCCTCTCTTGCACCCCTGACTGGGGACCTGGCCCGCGACCCAGGCGTATGCCCTGACAGGGAATCGAACTGGTGACTCTGATTCTCAGGCTGTTGCTCAACCCACTGAGCCACACCAGCCAGGGCTTGCTTCTTTTCTTTTAATCTCTCTAGAAATAGCAAAGCTATTGTATGTTTCAAAGGTACTATTTCACAGGGTTCGTGTGTGTTTGTGTGTGTTTATTGTTTTATTCAACAGACAATAATGTGTTAGACACCATGCAAACTCCTGGAAACAGAAAGTTGTATGTGGTGTAATCTCTGTCTTCAAAGGCCTTACAATCCAATGCAAGAATGAACTTTGCCTTCAACCTTTACTGTGTACAGCACTTTGAATACATTTGGGTTTTCAGCACTAGTAAATGGTACTTTTTCAGAGTTTTTGATACTATTTATATTTAGTATATCAAGAAATACCATTCATAAGAATAATATTTTACATGCTATAGAAGAACTTTTTCTTCTGTTCCCTTTGTACAACTACAGCTTTTGCCACCTATTTCTATTCTCACTTTCTCCCTAGAAACTTCTTCTGAGCGTTCTTTTTATGAGAGTACTGAAAGGCATTTCTCAGTCCTTTTCACCTTTTCATCTTCTCTTCAGTCAGACACACCAGCTTGCATTTACAGCACACAAAATTGATGAGTCTCAGAAAGAAAGGCAAACATAAAGTTCAGACTCTGTGCTCCTTGAATCTTTCATTTCCCTTGTGCTCCTATCTCCTGGGAGAAAAAAGGAGCCATGGTTCTTTGTAACTCCCTCGGAAATTTTCCCTGTAAATGCCCAAAGCAAACTACCTTTTGGTGATGCATGTTTATCTCTGGGCTCCTGAGACCATTCTCCCAAAATCAGTCTGGACTCTAGTCTCTATTTCTTTTTATCAAGACTCCATTATTCTGTGAAAAATGACATCAGGGATTTCTAATTTTTATTTTAAGTGTCTGTCTTCTTTAGCTACCAAGCAGACAAAAATCCCTTTACTTAAATATTCCAGAAACATTTATTTACAACTATCCATTTAAATTATTGTCATGAGCATTAGGGCTCAGTAATGGGAATGTTGCATTATCTTTTACCAACCGTTTCTAATCCCTTCGCTAGGATGTGAACTCCATAGGGGAGGGTGTTGTATGTCATGGATAGCTAAAAAACATTGTTGAAGAAAGCAAATATGGTTACAGAAAAAGTATATTCATAATATCATTTTCTTTCTTAGATATTTGAAACTACTTGATTCATAGAAGTTTCCCTGTACATTTATTAAGCATTTCTAACAAGTATTTACATAAATAAATAAAAAAACAAATAAATTTTATATAGTTATTTAAATAGTGGTAGTTTACAGCATTGCTTATTCTTGATTTCACTTTTTCCGTCACTTATCACTTCCCCAATCCACATTTTTCTTCATTTCCTGTTATCTGGTTATCTAGATTATTCAAGGTTTTGCAATAACTTTTCAGCTAAAATATACTCTATAAGGAAGTTCATTAGGAAATAAATCATTAGAATATGATTCATTAATTATATTGCTAGACATGTAATATAGTGAATGGATGTTTTAGTAGAAAAAAATTTTACCATATTGATACACCCAAAATTAGAAGAGAACAGTGCTTACAAAAAAAGCTCTAAGTGGGGTTATGGGTAATGTAATGAAAAACATTAAATCCCATACTTTTTTAAGTGTTTGTATAAATATAAGTCAGTTGTGCTTTTAGTATTCATTCCCACATAATAGCAAAATGTATCATGGCATTTAAAACTATTAATTTAATCATTTAAAATTTTTTAAAGATTTTATTTATTATTTTTAGAGGGAGGGGAAGGGAGAGAGACAGAGAGGGAGAGACATCAATGTATGGTTGCCTTTCACCTGCCTCTAGCTATGGACCTGGCTGGAGATTTGGCTTGCAACCTGGTTATGTGCCCTGGCTGGGAATCGAACTAGCGACCTTTGGGTTCACAGGCTAGAGCTTATCCACTGAATCACCAGTCAGGGCCCCAAAAATATTTTTATTGCTCTGGCAGAGTGGCTCACTTTGTTGGAGCATTGTCCCATACAACAAAAGGTTGCAGGTTTGATTCCTGGTCAGCACACATACCTAAATTGCAGGTTCAATCACCAGTAAGGGTGTGCAAGGAGGCAACTAATAGACTTCTCTCTCACATTGATGTTTCTTTCTCTTTCTCCCTTCCTTTATCTTCAAAATAGATAAAAAAAAAAAAAAAAAAAACATCCTTGGGTGAGGGTTAAAATATGCGCGCGCGCACACACACACACACACACACACACACACACATGTTGCACAATCTGGGTCTGCCCAGAAAGTATCCAGCCACATACTATAAAAAAATAGACATTTATTGAAGAAGATAGAAGATACAAGAAACAGTGATACTTCAGTCTCCTTTAAAGTCGGCACCTTGGGACCTCACATATTTCTCCCAGTCACCATCAGTTGTCTTGTCATATTTTTCTGAATCTTATTGACAGTCTAAAATCTCTTCCGTTTCAAAGGTAATTTTAGATCTGGGAAAAGTCATGTCACAGGGTGCCAAATCTGGGCTATAGGATGCTGAGTCACCTGTGTGATTTTATGTTTTGCCAGAAAAACTTTGCACACAATGTGATGCATAAACAGGCCCATTATGATGATGAAGCTGCCAGTTACCAGTTGCCCATCACTGCGACCTTCTGAATCATCCAAATAGTTTCCACAGAGAAACATTCAAGCTTAATGCAAGATTTAATGCAGATTTGTTGCTCTACTCTGTCATTTTGAATGTGGCATCCACACAATACACATGCTACCACCTTCACTGACTATTACAGTGAAGAAGTCATCATTGTTCTCGTATATACATTCCAGTCCACTCCCCTTGGCCTCCATTATATAATTATAATACCATCTTAGCTTTTTAAAATAGTAGTCAATCTATATGCCAATCAAGCATATAATTGTTGGAGTTTGTACTGATTGCAGATTGTTCCAAGTGATTCTGAAGGTCAATGTGCTGCAAGTGGACCTCAACTCAGTTTACTCATGAGAATCATGACAGAAGTTTTTAGAAAAGTGCTGGGGATCAGGGCAGTAAGAAAGTCACCAGAGAGGAGATTCCAGGGGAAAAGTACTGAGTTTTTCTTCCCTAGAACTTCTTTTTCGGGAGATAAGTTCCTGAGATAGTATGGTATAGTGGATAATATTCTCACCATTAAGAAGTTTGAATTTCAGTTCTAGCTCAATCAATAGCTAAATGATTGCCTTTTAGCTCACCTTTCCTCATCACAGAGAGAATTGGATGTAGAATACTTACATTTTCTTCTATCATCTATTTCTGTAACCAAGTGACATATAGGGAGGCATAAAAAATCAGATCCTTATTACTTAAAACAAAAACTTCATGAAATAAACTCATGTGCCTCTAAGAAAGTGATAAGCTGTAAGTTAAAATTTCTTGTATGAAGCTATAGGGGGTTTTATATATTGTCAAGAACTCTGATAAATTTTAAGGGTTTCTGAAATAAGATGCCAGTTCTAAATTCCAATTAATCGAAATGAGCAGATTTTTTACTTTATTTCATTTTTAAACAAAGAGGGAGAGAGAAATATTTATTTGTTTTTATATTTATTAAATATTTATATTTAATATATTTATTTTTAATAAGTATTATTAAATATTTATTTATTTTTAGAAAGGATGGAGAAAGAGAGGAAGAGAAACATGAATGTGTGGTTGTCTCTTACACGTCCCCAACTGGGAACCTGGCCCACAACCCAGGCATGTGCCCTGACTGAGAATCAAACCAGTACCCTTTGGTTCACAGGCTAGTGCTCAATCCACTGAGCCACACCAGCCAGGGTGAGATGAGCATATACATAATTTTTTTAAGAAACAGCTATCTGTTAAGATGAGCAAATATTTTAAAAGACTGTTTTCTGCTCTCAATTGTGCTGTTGTTAAGAGGGCAGGTGATCCATTTTTACCTGACTATTGCCAAATGAAATCATGGCCAATGATGACAAGGAGCATGTGCAAAATTATTTTTAAACCTTAAATAAATTAATTACTTTGAAAGCATAGTACAGAAGCCATACCACTTAGTCTGAATTCATCAAATCTAGTTGCTTTCTTATCAAGTGTGTATGCTGAAATAATAAACCTTTTTTTCTTTTTCAGATTCCTATTTAGCAAATAACTTAAGGGCTGATTATTGAATTCCTTTCATTTTTCTCATGGGCTGAGCTTTCTGAGAGTTGTAATCTACTACTGAAGATAGAATAGCCTGGAAAATAGGCCCTGGCTGGTAGCACAGTGGGTAAGGTGCCAGCCTGTGAACCCAAAGGTTGCAGGTTCGATTCCCCAGCCAGGGCACATAACCAGGTTGCAAGCCAGGTCTCTAGTCAGATCTGTGGCTGGAGGCAGGTGAAAAGCAACCATACATTGATGTCTCTCTCCCTCCCTGCCTCTCTCCCTTCCCCTCTTTCTAAAAATAATGAAATAAAATCTTAAAAAAAAAAAAAAAAGAATAGCCTGGAAAATAGCTAGGTAAAAGTTTTGGCATATGTTGAGTTGAAAAAACAAGATGTATTTGTCTTTTAAGAACTGTCTTTGATGACAAGACTAGGATTCTAACAGGAAATTAAGCCTGGGGTTCTGTGCATTCTTAGCCCTTAAAAGTCCTGATACTCAACCTTCTTTCTAACAATTACTTATGTTAGTTCCCATTAAGTTAGTTCCCATTATAGGGTTTTGTTACTGAACAAAAGTGGGATTTAGCTGCCCACTGCCCAACACAGTCGTAAAACAACATTTATGAAAATGTTGCATAATTTGGGGCAGCAGAGAACTTCCCAGTGTTAGGCCCCCCTCTTCCCAAAAAGGGAAACAAAACCCATTTGTTTCCAGAAAGACTGATACCTAAAACCTAGCCCAGAGATCCCCCTCCATTCTTATCTGTCCACAGCACAAAGCTGCTAGGTGAACTTTCTGGCTTCAGAAACATGCGTGTGTGTGTTTGTGGCTGGCACTGCCATTGCCCTGCTGGGGCCCAGAGTGGCAGCTACACCATGCGGTCCCCCAGGGCCCTCTGCTCTGTGAACCATTCTGCTCCAGACTGGGCCAGCCAGCAGAAGAAGAGGTGAGTCTCTGCCTTTTCTCCATTTGAATCTCCAGACCCAAAATTAAATGCATTCCGGAAACATCCAACTTCCCAGCCAATCTGAGAGGCTAGAATGGCAGGCCTGCTGCTGTGTTAACCTGTAGGTACACATGCCTCTGTGGCCTCTTTTTCCCCTTCAGTCAGGAACCCATAGGAAGGTAGAAGAATTATCTTCTGTCAGTCACTCTGGCTAGTGATGGTTGATGGCAGTTGTCTCTGCCCAGGGTGGGGCATCATGTCACATGCTTGCTCAGTTTTCAGGACAACGCAGTGCTGCTCTGCCGGTTTGCTTACCCTTTCTGCAGGGAAGCAGCTGCTCCCTGTCACGTTGGGGAGAGGGGTCACACACTGTGCCACAGCTTTAGTCCCACCAACTCCAGTGCTTCCTGAGACCCCTCACTTCTCCCAGGCAGTGGTGCTTTATTAGTTTAACTTTCCTCGGTTCCAGTTACCCTCTGCCAACCACTGGCTGAAACTATTAAATTGCCACGACTTAATGATCCAGAGTCACCAGAAGCAGGTGATCCTCCTTTGGACCTATGGGTAGAAGGTCAACAGTAGCCTAAATCTATGTCACAATGCCTACCTCATTCACCTCACTTCATCTCATCAGGTAAACACTTCGCCATCACAAGAAAAAGGGTGAGTACAGTACAACGAGATACTTAGAACAAGAGACTGCATTCATATGACTTTTATTATAATATTTTATTTTATAAGTATTGTTAACGACCTAGGCTTAATTTGTAAATTAAATTTTTCATAGGCATGCATGTATGTATAGGAAAAAACACAATATACATAGGATTTGGCACTATCCACAGTTTCAGACATCCATCAATGGTACTGGAACATATCCTCTACACACAAGGAGGGACCACTGTACTTCCCATCCAATTCTGACCTGCAACTCTTACGATTTTAACTTTTCTCACAGTGTATTTTCAGTCTCTGAAAGAAACTCATTCATAATGATCCAAGCAAATTCAGCTGGGTTTTCTTACCTTTCAAGAATAAAAACAAAGCAACACAAAGAGAAATATTTATAAAAATTCATGTTGAGGCTCATCTCAGTCTGTCTTTAGAGAGGTCATTTTGTACTTAAGTAAGGTGAAGAGGGCTGAACTGGGACATAACCTTGGTAAATTCATTCGCTTTTTGAGAAAGCCATAGGTGATAAGGTTAATGACAACTTCTAATCAATATCTGGCAACATATTATTTACAATAATAATATATCATGAGAACTTATCGTATTCCTTATAAGAAATGAAAATTAATGTTAGTAGCATATATAATAAGCAAATTATGCTCTAATGACTTCCTAATAAAGTAATTTGTTCATAGATCACAGGGGATACAGGGGAAAAATTACTAATACTGTGGCCAAAGTAATTATTTTTCAGCCTTTAAATAATTAAGCAACTTGCCTAAGGCTTCTCATTGCATGCTAAGTGATGGCTCTTTGTCCCACAAGTTATTGAGGAGTCTGGGAGGTCAAAGGCAGAACTTCAGAGGTAATTGAATACACTTAAAATATAAATGTTTACTAAGAAAAAGCAGGATAGTTTCTTAATCCCAAAAGCAGTCAGTTTGGTACCTGTGACCATATGACAGATTGGGATGTGTGTGCAGATTCCATGGAAGTTTTACCAAATACAATGCACTTATCACATCCTCAATTGCAATCTAAATTAATCCCAAAATAGGTAAATATGAGGATTAATTCAAATGATATACATGAGAGGGCTTTGACGATTACAACGTAGTATAAAAATAAAAGTTATTAAAACATTTGACTGGAAAAGACAAACTGTTTTCATTGCCTAATTACATAGCCCTCTGGATTTCTAAAAATAAGCCATCTTGCAATTTAGTATTAGGGAATAGTGAATAATTATATTTACATACAGGCAGCATCATCAAATATTTGTTCTTATTCAGTGGACTTGCAATCAAGCAAAACAAACTGACAAATTAAAAACACTAGGGATGAACATTTGTAGCAACAAGCCCTTTGCACATATTTATCTTCATTATTTTTCTTTGCCTTACCTTGGGTAGCTTCTAGAGTTTATTTTAAAAAGTAAAAAGAAAATTAAAAAGGGAAGCAAACCTAACAAAGCAGATGGCTTGTCAAATCAGAAACAGAAAACCTTTCCAAAAACAGAGGAAAGCACAGAAAGAATTGTGAGTGCTAAATGTTCATCACGAGTCCATGGCAGCTCCTTGGATTGTAAAAAATACGATATTGCTATAGTTCGGTCTTTAATTGTTCTTTCTTCCCTTGGGGGTGGGATAAAGGTAGGAAGGCACATGTGTTCACTATATATCTTTTCATACCCATAAAGAATGCTGGGCTTTTGCTTATGGTATACTTTCCATTCTTCTGGAAGGTGGATCCCTTGGCAGGTAGAACACAGCCCATATACTAACTCACAGCCATTCCAAGGGCATAAAACAAGCTCAGCTCTACAGCATGGCTGTGGGGCTCACTCACAGCTATGCCAAGAGCATAAACTTAGAAATCAGATGAATCTGTGTTTGAAAACCACCAATATTGACAGTAAGTTGTTATATCCATGGGAAAATTAACATTTTCCAGTCATAGATTTCTAATGAATAATTTAAAAACTAACAACAATAACACTAACTTGCACCATTTTATTCAAAATTTAAGATTATCATTATATGTTCAGTTGATACAATTGAATAGCTGACTCTATTGAGACCCAAATGCTTCCCCTCCCATTAAATGCTTTGTACATATTCCTGATTTTGTGCCCACAACAATCATCCCATAGGAAATACTCTGTTCACAAATGGAAGCACTGAGGGTCTGCCAAACTTATGCTTAAATTCACATGTCTGGTAAGTAAAGTCTGAGCTTGTATCGTTCAGAGCTTACATGAAAACTACATAGTATAGTAGGAGGCTAATCCAAGGTCACAGAAATGAGGCCAGATAAAAGACACCCTATTTTTGTATCTTCAGTGACTCTACCCACTTTATCCTTTGAACCAATGAAGCCCGCCCCCCCCCCCCATTGAATAGGAGAAGGAAAGGATTATATAAGACTTTCCCTGTACTGCATCAAACCCTAGGCTGATGAAGAGGTAATCTATATGTTCAATGCAATCCCAATGAAAATACCAATGACAGATTTCACAGAAATAGAAAAAATACTTCAAAAATCTATATGAAGCCAAAACCCCCCATGAATAGCCACAGAAATCTTGTGAAAGAACAAGGTAGGAGGAATCATAATACTGGACTTCAAACAATACTACAAGGCTACTGTCATCAAAACAGCCTGGTACTGACATAAGAATAGACATATAAATCAATGGAACAGAATAGAGAGCCCAGAAATAAACCCAGGACTCTATGGTCAATTAATATTCAACAAAGAGGGAAGGAACATCCAATGGAGTAAAAACAGTCTCTTCAACAAATGGCGTTGGGAGAACTGGACAGCAACATGCAAAAAGATAAAACTAGACCACCAACTTACACTCTACACCAGAATAAACTCAAGATGGATAAAGGATTTAAACATAAGCAGTGCCACTGTAAAGGTCCTGGAAAAAAATACAGGCAGTAAAATTTTGATATCCTATGCCAAAATATGTTTACTAATACTTCACCAAGGGCAAAGGAAATAATAGAACAAATCAACAAATGGGACTATAACAAATTGAAAAGTTTCTGTTCAGCTAAAGGAAACACCAGCAAAATTCAAAGGGAACCAACTGTATGGGAAAACATAGTTGCCAATGATACCTCAGACAAGGGTTTGATCTCCAAAATATATAAAGGACTAATGTGACTCAACACCAGAGACAGACAGCACAATTAAAAAATGGGCAAAGGACCTGAACAGACAACTCACTGAGGAAGATATACAAAGGGCCCAAAGGCATATGAAAGAATGCTCAACATCACTAGGCATCAGAGAGATGCAAATTAAAAACACAATAAGATACCACCTCACACCTGTCAGAATGGCAATCATCAACAAATCAACAAACAACAAGTGTTGGCGAGCATGTGGGGAAAAGGGAACCCTGGTGCACTGTTGGTGGGAATGCAGGCTGGTGCAGCCACTATGGAAAACAGTATGGAGTTTGCTTTAAAAACTAAAAATGGAACTGCCTTTTGATCTAGCAATTCCACTACTAGGACTATACCCGAAGAATCCTGAAACACCAATTCATAAGAACCTATTTACTCCTATGTTCATAGCAACACTGTTTACAATAGCCAAGTGCTAAAAACAGCCTAAGTGCCCTTCAGTGGATGATTGGATCAAGAAACTTTGGTATATTTACACAATGGAATACTACAGAAAGAAAGAAGGAACCTTTGCAACAACATGGATGGAGCTAGAAAGTTTTATGCTTAGTAAAATGAGCCAGTCAGTGAAGGACAAATACCATATGATCTCACCCATTACAGGACAATAATGAACAAAACAAACAACAAGCACCACAGAACCAGATACATGAATACAGTGAATAGGCCTTCAGTGGGCAAGGGGAAGCGGGGGGGGGTGGAGGTAAGGGGGAGGAAGAGGCAAAGAAGGGGAACAGTTTAGACAAGAAGCTAGTATGGAATAACCATGGACATGGAAAACATGTGGGGTTGACTTTGTGGGGAGTGGGTGGGTGGGGAAGAGGACAGAAGGGGAGCAAAAAGGGGATGGATGTAATACAACAACAATAAAATTAAATTTAAAAAAGGTGCTCTCCCTGGTCTTTTGAAATGCTAAATTTTTGCCACCTGTAAAAAATGATAATTCCTTTTAGCAACAGAAAATACAAAAGTAAAGAAAAAGAAAAAAAGATTAAACAAAAGAACTTTTTAACTTATAAAATCTGAATTCACTGAAAGAAGTAGTGGCTTTAATTGAAGGATATGGTCTACAGGTAAACAATTATTTCTCAAGTTGTCTGATACAATCCTAGGGTAAGGATATGGACTACACTGAAATAATGCTAGTATTATCAGAAGGACAATGCCCTGAATTTTACAATCCTGCATTTTTAACAAAGCCACTCTTCATATATGTGGATATTCTAATCATGAAGTGTATCAGGTGTTTATAAGAACCTAACAAAGCCCTAAACTATTGCCTTTTGGGAATCTAAAATTGCAGACCGTTCTAGAGTAACTTTTTGGTTCAAGATGAGAAAATAGAATCACACAAAGAATGACTGGAGATGAGTGGGGGAGAATCTGTTCTCTTCAGTGCTTCCTTCCTTTCCTCTGCTTTCATGTTCATAGCACTCTGGGGTGAAGGGGGTAAGTAGAATGCTGCAACCATCACCAGGTTTGAGAAAACAGCAATCAGATGATTTTTCCATCACATTCACCACCTGATGTTTCCCCTGTTTCACAGCCTGCCTCCATCTCCCTTTGGTTTTCACTTCCTCCTCTCTCTCTTTTTTGGTATTCTGTTTCTCCATCAACGCTTTTCATGTTATCTTTTCTTGTATTTCCTTTACCTGCAATTCCTTAATTTGTTCTTTCTCTATAGACATGATTCATCTCAAAAACTTTTTCAAAAATAAAATACCCTTAACTTTATATTTGTTAATATTGGTCCTTTGAGAATCAGATATTAAAAACAATATATGACGGATTAAACAGACAAATGATTGATTAAAGAAAATACCAGTGAGAGAAAACAGAGATGGAACTCAAAAGATTAGGATTCCTAGCCTGGTAATTACACCTCAGCCACCTTCCAACAGAAGTCCTTTTGGTCTTGTATTTTCTAGCCCAAACCAGACCCCAAGCCTCTGATTTCCTTAAACTGCCCCTGTTGCCTGCCCTCCCTCCCAGACAGTAGAATTGCCAAGAAGAACATGAGAAGAATGATTGAGAAATATGGTGGACAGGAGTGGTCTGACATAGTAGAAACCAAAGTGCCTCAGATGAATAACTTCACAATTTTTCTAGGGTCCCTTTTTCCATCATCTTCGTTAATGAAACACTAATTAAAATGCTTAATACCAAGGTCTGAGAGCAATATTTATGCTGTACCCTTCCCAGCATAAAGCTGAAAAATATCAACTATCCAAAATGCTCAGGCCTGCCTCCACTAGTATGACACATTTATAGCAAATTTCTCTAAACTTAATGGTCACTTGCATATGTTCATTTTCTTCTCACTTAGCACTGACAATAAATTTAACAAATGGACTCTCTTCATCATTTGAATTTTTGCCTTTTTGGAATATTTGCATTTTAACAGGGCTCTAGCTGAAAAATAAGTCTTTGCTCCAGGAAATGCATTACTAATGTTAAAACGTTAGGCATTTGTTATAATCCAGTTGAAAAGGGATTTAAAGATGAGTGAGTTTTTATGTCACACTGTCACACAGCAGTGCTCGAATTGCATGCTGTCATCATCTCCTTACATAGGTTTCCTAAAATTCTCTACTTTTCTTGTTGAACAAGTCGCTCGTTGAAACAAAATGGGTGCACCATTACAACATGATTTGTGGGGAGGACTCCTAGGTAGTTACTCCAAGGCAGTAACTCAAATCATGGGTCTATTCCTCAGTCCAGCATGGCCTTGACCATGCTGACCTACCAGAGAGAGTCTGATTATTGGTAATACTGAGATAATAATGCCTGTGATGACACTTTATGAACTGAAACATTATTTGCCAACTGAAAAAATATCATGTTATAATCATGCCACAACCACTCTCTTATGACCCAATCTGGACCTTTTCGGCTAGTCATAAAAACATTTCTTAAAAGTTCAAAACTGCAACACTGTCAAGATGATAGTTTTGAAATAGAACCCTATTAGATTTTGGGGGGTAGTTGTAGGATGGAAGGAAGAGGGATAAAAAAGAGTTGAAGAAAAGATATTCTGCTGTTTTATGAATGTACTTAGTTAATTTCCTTGGAAAACAGCCAAGTGCCTTTGCAGTATAGAACTCACAACCATAAAAGTTTGGTGCTCAGTTATAAATGGGCAGTGTGGTGCCTACCAGCATTTGAGAGTGCTTCCAGTGTCTATTATTCAGGAGTGGAAACAACCAACAATTCAGTCACAAAGATGTATGAAGCCCGTATCTTAATACTGTTACTCTTGTGGACAGGTTTGTGATAGCAACATTGTGCACTGACAAGTGTGTTCCACATGGTAATCTATAGCCCAATAAATTGGGGAGCATTAAAAGAAAGCAGCTACATTTACTGATTATGGAAAGCAGAACACTGTGTTTCACAGGCCGCGTTAGCATCGAACAATGCCTGAGTTACTGGAGCCCTGTTGGTTTTGAATTGATAGTAATGTCTGTGGAAAGGTGAAGAACAATAATGAAAAGTAATTAATTCTCTTCTTTGACTTAGGACAATAGCTGTTAGGTCAATTGTTGTAGCCACATCTTATCTGGAGAAACTAATTTTAACTGACTACTTTATCAATTTTCACCTGAAAATTGTTCTCAGTGGAAATGCTTCCTATGGTTCTGGGTGAGGATAAGGATGAGGACAGTAGCATAATGTCAGCTACTTTTTAGAAACAGTAGGAGAGTCCAAAATTGGGGTAGGTGAGAGAGGGAATAGAAGACAGCATTCTTGCATTTGCTCAGAAAGAAAAATAAACCTAGGGATAGTGAAGAGCTTAACTAACTTGTTCCAATTTCTACCAAAGCTTGTGCAATTTTAAGGAAAAAAAGATGTGCCATTTTTTATAGTTAATGGCCCCTTATAAGTGAGCAAAAAAGCAATTCAAGAATGTAATGAATGAATGCCTTTTAGTACATGAGGAATACAAATGGAAGTATAGAGTTTAGCATTTTCAAAAGAATTAATTCTCTAACTTTAAGTTTCTCTTTTTGGCTTATCACGATCACTTACTTTTTGCCCCAATAGTGCTTTAGCTTATTTCCCCCCAAAAAAAGCTTAACACTCTTACAGTTAGGTTTGAACTTCTGACATGTCAACATCACAAGGAAAGATTGGGAACCTTAATATTAACTCATGAAGTGTTTATTGGATAGTACAACGGTCAACATGAAACTTATTTGGTGATTCGCTACTCTGAAAGGAGGTCATTTATCAGGCTGTTTTCAGATATGGCCCAATAGTCTGCTTGAGAGACTAAAAAAGCTGCAGCTGATGAACTTTCTAACCTTCTTCTCATGCCTGTGACCCCCAAAGATGACCTACAGAGTTTTAAGTGATGATGATACATGGATTATTTTTCTTGGCTTCTAAAAGATAATGGTTCTAAGAGAAGTAAAAAGTACCATGGCTCATACAATACTTTACTGCAATTCCCCCAAACGTGGTAGTACCATTCCAGTCTATAGATGGAAATTTAAAAAAGTAAACGATTAGCCTGGTATTAAGTTTACTCTTTTACCCTCCATGGCTATACATACAACTAAAATGTCAGAGAACATGTCCACCAACTCAGGGATGGTTGTACTTCTGTGATTTTTGAGTCATCTCACAAAACAAACCATGGTTCTGAGTCTTTTTGTTAGAGTAATGTAGAGTTTATAAAACTGACAGAACTAGTCTTAATTATTCTTATTTTTTTAGTGTATTAGAAAGTTTCACTTGAACCCATAATTTTAAGAGACATCATTTCCAAAAATTATTTAATGAAGGTATACTTTTTACTATTTGTCTCAAGTGTCATTTAGATAAAATGCTGCTTAGAACATTTGGTCTTAATCTCTGGATGCTCTCTTCAATAAATTACTTATATAGAAGTGTAGAAATTTGATAGACCTCCTGAAACTTATTCAGCTACCAATAGATCCATGGTCTCCAAGTTAAAAATCAAAAAACAAAATGAAACAAAAAAAAAACAAAAACACTCTTGTAGAGGACTTGAAATTGCATCAACTTAAAATGATTAATATCACAACCTAGACGGTACCAGGGACTCAGTAAGCACTTCATAAAACCTTTTGGAGGATATAGCAGATAGAATACATTTTTATTTCCTGCTCTGAAATTATATCTTCTAGGCCACTCAAAGACCACTCAAAGGTCATCAGCTGTCATTTTCAACAATTTTAATTTTGATTATTCAACTGCGGAGAATGTGAAGCAGGAGAATAAAGTCCGTATTTCAGCATTTTATGAATACGATCGTTATATGATTACAGGAGTTTACGAGGTCTGTCCAGAAAGTATGGAGCCATATAATGTTTTAATTATATTGATATTGGCTTGATAACTTTCAAGACAGACCTGTGTACTGTTATTCTCTTTGTCTTTTATTTGTGACACTGTATTGGTTAATGAAGGGGACTGAATGAGCTTTAAGTCATTTTGAAAACAGAAACAAATATTTTAATTGCCTCTTTTCTCTCTCCCTCTCTCTCTCCTTGTCTCTCTTCCTCCAAAGAAGTAGTTGATTATTACTAAAATTCTGTAACATAATAATGAAATATTATGAAAAGCAAACAAATAGAATCATCTAAATTTTATAATGTAGTTTTAGCTGTAGACACCTCATCAAACTCCACCTGCCTATTCTATCTCAGCCATCATAATTTTACTTCCCTTGTTACATTGTCATTAAACTATTCTGTTTTAAATCAAACAAAAAGTCATTTTGAAAAATGAGAACAATAAAGAAAGTGTGCAATTCATCTTTCTATGGTTAAATATATATATACACAAATTTACCTCTGCAGTTGTGAAGCTATGCAAATAGTATATGAGTATATGATTGACTGATATTTTAAAAATTAATATAGAAAAACAGTCAATCAAGATAGGAGAAAATACACTTTATTTTCATTGTGAAACTTCAGCAAATAGAATGGGGTTCTGGGACTATATGTATGTCAAATGTTTGACCTTTTAATACATAACTTATTAAATGGAACTTTCAAATTTTGTACTAAGAAAATTTCAAACACACAAAAATAGACCAAAGAGTATGATTTTGTGACCAACCTTTAAATTGATTTTGAAGTCACTGTTTGAATTATGGTATTCTAGAAAAAGTGTAAATGGTTGTTTTATTTCATTCCCTTTTTCATTTCCTCTTCTACCTTATTAGAACTGAAGCTAAGTAAATGACTTTTTAATGTAAAATTAATAGATGTTCATTTAGAAAATAGTAAAGCCATTTACAAAAGTACAAAGAAAAAACATTTTAAAAAATTATACCAATTTTTACCACCTCCAAATTAGTCTAGTTACTATTTTGTGGGCACAATTTTATACATTTTCTTACAGAGAGATCAATAGGTAATAGAGTAGAAATAGAATATTATCATATTATACTTACCATTTCAAATAAAACTATGGAATGAAGATAAAGAACAAGGAGCTGAAGTAAAACTAAAATAATGGGTTCTTTAAGAAGTGCTCAATCTTTAAATTATTTTACATTTTAATAAAAAGGTTTATAAAATTTCATCTCTTTACATTAAATAGTATCTATTTTATTTTTATTTGAAACTGTAATTCTCACATTCTGTATTTACATTGATTCACTTTTTTTTTTAAGATTTTATTTATTATTTTTAGAGAGATGGGAAGGGAGAGAGGCAGAGGGGGAGACATCAATGTATGGTTGCCTTTCACCTGCCTCCAGCTGTGAATCTAGCTGGAGACCTGGCTTGCAACCTGGTATGTGTCCTGGCTGGGAATCAAACCAGCATGGGTTCTCAGGCCAGTGCCTCATCCAATGTGTCATCAGCCAGGGCCTGATTCACTATTTACCATCAGTTTTTCATCATGTTTTCTGAGTTTTTATTTTGATTCATACTTGTTGGCCTAGTATTTATTTATTCTGCTCAAGTTTGTTACGGTCCCTAAGTTGTAAACTTATTACAGAGTACATGAACTTGGCCACTTTGAAAAGGATCAAAGAGGAAGGAATAGAGAGAAAGAAGAAAACCACAGTGATAAAAATTATTGCTGTAACAAGAACTTTAAGGTAGTGTAAATGTTTTGATACAGAATAAAAAGGCCAACCTTTATGTGGCCAGTGGGAAGCATGAGTCTGCTGTGGAGACTCCAGTACTAGAAGCACAGGTTGCACAAAATGTACATGCCTCAAGGCTCACACACACAAACATCTATTAGAAACCACTCCTGGCCTCCTGGTGGTAAAAAGAAAGCTGTGGACACAGGGATTGAAGAAACCAATATGGAGAAATAATAGCTGCCTTTGCAAGGTTCCATACTGTTCCTAACTCCTGTCTTCCTGACCATGTTTATTTTCTTGCACATTTGGGGAAGGTTGGAAACATGGGAGCAACAGTACCTCATATAATTCTTGAGAATGCAGTCATCTCAACTGATCAAAAAGAGTTAGTTGCAGCAGGTTCCACCTCTGTTCGGCAAAAATTGGTGAGATTCAAGTTTGATGGGAAGAAACATCAAAGGATCTCTTAGTTTTCTCCTCAGTCACTTTTCTTTATATGTTTAAACTGGGGTACATATGTACAGTGTTTGTGAATGTGTGGTTCTGAAAAGCCATCAAAAACTCAATCAAGACTAGGAAGATAAACCAACAATATCTAATATCTTTCATCTAACCTTTGTGCTGATATTACATAGACAAAGAAATATTCTATGGGTCTAGAATGTGTGATGATCCCAGCTAAGGAAAAGATCAATTCAGTGAGTCAGAGTATACTATTGGTCTGGCTTTTTCTCTGTGTCGCTGAGTGACATGATTTTTCTTGGTTTCAGCCGCCCACTATTGGAGGATAATTTTGCATGCCCCATCTACATGTGGTTCACTGGCTCCAAAACCGATACAAAACTAAACAAATTTTTACTTATGCAACTACTCTTCATAGTCCACGGGAATCAGAATGAGCACTAAGCCATTTGAGTCTATTGAGTTCCAGATTTTCTTTGTCTCCTGATTATGAGCCTGGTGCTGCTCAGACCTTACAGTGACTTGCCACTGTAATGTTTTCATATACAACCTTTTGATTCTTGGGAGGCCAAGCCCAAGCCCAAGGTTATTTTGATCTTCATAAACAGTTACCATCTGTGTATTCTTTACACAGGAAAGCTCTCCTTTTATTTTCCAGTTGTTTAGAATCTTCTTTAAGGATTGAATGCTTTATCTTCTTCATTTATGCATTTCTTCCTCTTCAGACAGCCTTATTCCAACCAGCATGATACCAGGTTGGCACACATTTTCTTATTGCTGTCAGTCAAAAATTCTCTCTTAAGTAAATGTACCACCACCACAAACTCACCCCCTCCACCTTTCGCAAGCACCTGTATTTGTATTAAACTTACCTAAGATAGATTTTATTTGACAAGCAAAGCCCAAGAGGCACATTCATCAAGCAATTTTGTCAATGGAAAATATGCCACAACTACTAATTATTACTATCTTCATAGCAGTGCCATCATGATCAGAGCTCTCAGCTTATGGTTTAAACACTTTTCTTTCACTATATATCTCTCTCTCTTTCTCATACGCAATCAACAATAGTAGATAACACTTAATTTATCCCCAAATGCACCAACTCTGAGATGAAAGAATAAAAGGTATGGTAGTTCCCTAAATAAATAAGCACTTTAGATTTAAAGAGAAAAATATAGTATGGCTTATTGAAAGTATAAGAAAATTGAGGAAGTTTTGAAAATAGGTATTCCAAACGGTATTGACATGAAAAACCTTTGATCTGTCAAGCCTGTCTCTAATAATGAATACTAATAGAAATACCTGTATGAGTGCACAAGTAAGTGTATATCAGTTAAGAGTGTCAGCTGCAACTTTATTTTGGTGACAATTGGAAATAACAAATACTGATCCACTTGGGAATAATTAAGTGAACTAAATGTGCCCAAAGAAAGAGTAGAGCCATTAAATAATATGAAGTAGATCTCTAAGTATGGCAATTAAAGAGGTCTATGATGCAGTATTGAATTTTTTAAAGCAATTTGCAAACATTAAATAGACATGTAATCTCATTTTTTATAATTTGTGCTTCATACTCAGGAAGGGGCCTATGGTCTTAAATTATTCAAAATGGATGAATATGTTTTATAAATGTACAAGATTCTTGAAATTCATTGTAGGTCTAATGAGCATTTTTTTCAACTGTTGATGTACATGCACAGGTTACAAAAGTTACTCTTAAAAATGCTAAAGTTGTTGTACTATAGATGTGGGAGTTTAGGGAATGGAAATAAGGGACATGATTTTCACTTTTAAAACTCTAGCCATCAAATGCAGTAATTAGTAAAGAACACTAGGAAAAAAAGCAATGATCTCTGAATAGAGCTAAACATTTTATCCATTCATGGCCCAAAGATTATATTCTCCCTTATCTCTTCCCACCTGTCTTACAAAAACATGTAAGATAAATATACCAAATGATGTAGTATGATGTTATTGGAGTGCCATTTGATTTCTAGAATTGGATTTATGCATTGGCCAATTTATAGGATAAATAATGTATTTGAATTCTTTATAGCAGCCTTCCATATGGTAGATGGAGATGTGAGATAGCAGCTATATTTATGGCTGCAATGACTTCAACCCAAGGTTTGTTTGGTCCCAGAAGAGTTGATGTTATCCATATCAGTTAGAGGCCATCAACATGGCTTAACAACCCTGTGTTAAGCCATTTCCATAAAGAACAGCTGTTTCTTCCAATCTGTTTCTCCTGCGTTGTCCCTAAATGTGTGTTCATGCTCACATGTGTCCTTGTGCTTTGATATTTAAAATGGACAAAGGTGTTTGTAAGTAGGAAAGATTATTTTCAAAGGCAGTTTGAAGGCTTAATATTTTAAACATGATTTAAACCATAGAAGCTTAGTGTTTTCAGTGGCTTAATGCAATAAAATCCACCTGTTATTTTTGGATGCTTTATTTAGACCATCTGCTCCATGAAGAATGAAAAGCTCAGCAGTCGATGGAGAATTGTCCACTTCTTGTGTGTCAATAATTTATTTATTCTCTCTAGCCAAGCCTTCAGGTCATTGTAAAAGTGTTTATTCATTTTCTAACACAAGGGAAGCCAATATTTGGTGGTTGACTTTATTAAAAATCATTACAGGGAATTGTATTTTATTAATTCATTGTTTCCTATTTTCCCCTATGTTAAAATAGTTTACCAGCTGCATTTATTTTAAGAATCCTGATTCTCTCTTCTGTAGCAGGTGCAGTATCTGTTGAAGAGGTATTTTTGGTGATGTTGAACAAATCACGTGTCATTCACAGTACAGGTAGCTAAGTGAGCATCACATAGTCTTGCTCCTGAATTATGAAGGAGTCTCAGCTAGAGGCAAGACTTATAAAGACCAGGCACTTTAGTCACTAATTACTCCCACTTGCAGTTTTGATCCTCATGTCCTCATCTTTTTTGCAACATAGGGCACTGGAGACTCCTCACTTCAACTTTTCCACTTCAGTTGATGACCATAACTTAATTCTCTCTAGGATTCATTCTTAAATATTAATAATAACAATAGCAACAGTAATAATAATAGCTTATATTTATTGAGGTCACAATCTGTTCTAAATACAATTCTAAACATACCATAATATCCACTGCTCATCTTTATTTCTCTCTTTTCTCCTCTTAAGCTTTCTCCAAAACTGACTCATCTCCTCAATGGGAACATTTCTCATATGGTTCAAAATGCCACTTCATTGCGGATGGTGTCTAACTACATTTGCTGCCTGTCTTAGTTCATTCAGACCGCCATAAGTAAATAGTATAAATTAGGTGCTTAAAAAGTTCATAAATGTATTTCTCACAGTTATGGAGTCTGGGAAGTCCAAGATCATGGTGCAGACAGATTCAGTGTCTGGTTTGAGCCAGCTTCCTCTCTGATAGTTATTTTCCTAATGTTAACATCACAGGGCAGAAGGGTGGAGGGAGCTCTCTTTCTTGGGCCTCTTATAAGGGCACTGATTCCATCCATGAGGACTTTGCTTTCACCACCTAATCATCTCTTAAAGGCCTCACTTCAAATTAGGATTTCAATATATGAACTTGGCAGGGGTGGGGGAGGGGAGAGGGGAAGAGGCAGTACAAACATTCGGACCATAACACCACCACAAAATTTGAACCTGATTTCCAGTTTCTAGCTACCTATTGGATGCTTTAGGATTACTTAAGTGGGACTTAGGTTGGTTATTACCAAACTCAAATTACGTGCCTGATGCTTCAGAAGGCCACAACTCAAAATGTCAGAGTTTAGAGTAAGGAAAGGTTTATTGATCAAGAAGGCCCCTAATGAGAAGATAGGGGACCTAATGAAGCCATAAGTCCATTTTGCTCACTGGACTAGGTTAAGGGTTTTGAAGAGTTTAAGGGTAACACTAATGCAGATGCACTAGGGGGCAAGTTTTAATTGGGGGGCCTTGGAACTTGGCCAGTATGGTAAGGATGTCAGCCCTGTATCTTCCTGGACAACAAACTCTTCACTTCTGAAAGGGTTCTGGTGTTCACATTCTGATATGTGACTGACATGGGACTGAGGGCAGGCTATGGTGCCAGGTGCTGCTGGAGGTCAAAGATCTCTCTTCTGCACACACTTCAGCTGCAGGACTTGCAATTTTAGTCTGTTGCCTCTGAAAATCAACTAGGTATCTTATTAAACAGGGCAGGACCATTTTGAGTTGGCTCTGTATTTATGAACAAGGAGTTTTCAGTTTCTGTTTCTCTTATTCATTCACCCTCTTGCTATGACTCTCATCCAAGTCCTCAGTAACCCCAACTTAGATCATCTCTATCTCCATTCCTGTTCTTCATTTCCTACACGACCTCCACAAAAACTACCTAATTTATTATCCTGTTGCATTGTTCTCTTACTGTCATTTCTTGGCAAAAGAATCTATAATATCACCTCTGATCTATCCATCAAGGTCAAATTATAAATTCAGAGTTTTTTCAACTTGACCAATGATTATTATTTTATTAATTCATTTCACTCACAGTAATTGTTTTTCTGTTCATTCCCTCTGTTGTTTGCCATTCTATTTCCACTTCTAGAAATCTCCTCCTCTTCTTGGCCAATGCAATCTGACACAGTTCAAAGCTCCCAGCCAACTTCTTTTCTTCCAAGAAAACCATCTTGCCTATTTACAGCCTACTGTCATCATTTCTTCTCTGAATTCCTGCAATATTCACAGTTTATCTGTTGCTTTTTATTTGCCTTTTATTATTTGAGTCTCCAGGTCTTAGTAAATTCTGAGGACAGAGGGTCTTTGTGCTACATTTTGGAGCTTAGCATATAAATTTGGCACATAATGTGTGCAAAATAACTACTTTTATATTAGGGGACAAGCATAAACTGTGTACTTAGAAAATTACCCTATCATACAGAGCCTATAGCCTGAAAACCTTTATTACAGCCTGTTTGTCCCTCAGATGTTTGGAATTCTCCACCTTTGATATCATATATGCCTAACAGAAAACAACAAACAATGTTTATTTAGCTCTTACACATGTTTTATATCCAAATATAATCTCTCATGCAGAAAGGTAATCACGTATACTGTCATCTTTCAGAACCTGAAGTTGGTAACCTTAAAAATGTAATGCCATCCATTTAGAGAGAGAAAGATGAGGTAAACCATAGCATATCGCTGGGTTTCTTATCTCCAGTTACAATTCTCTTTTCTTTCCAAAAGGCATGCTTACAAAGCATTAGATGAAGAGTTTTTTAAAGCCCCCTCTATCTATGAAATGTAATCGCTTATGACAGATTCTGAACAGCAAAGGGTATGATTTACTTTGAGTTTTTTTAGTGATGAAACTAACACTTGGACCATCTTCAAGATAGTAACCTCTGCACATATATTCTTTTCACCTTGATGAAGATGAATGTGGCTGGGAATTTAGAGCTCCCATATCCTGATGACTCTTGAGATGCAAACCAGGCAACTCAACTCACAGTTATATGAGAACAAAGGACAGTGCCTCTGGTGAGAGTTAGGCCCTCAGCAAGAGCATGTATTGTGTATAGGAAGTAAACCTTTCCAACACTATTTTTAAATATATTGGCATCATTAGTGCCAGGCCATTTAAAGGTCTACTGAATTCCAATAGAAAAATCAATGACCAGTATAGGATAACACTAAGGTCACATAAAAAAGGAGGCATGAAATGGCCAGCTAATTTGTAGAGGTTTGCTGGTTGATTTCTAGCAGGTATCTAATAAAACAATGATTTAAGTAGAATTAAAATCTATCAGCAACACCTATCCTTTGTTTGTGCATTAGAATTGAATCTACATTTTTGGCATGACAAAGACAAAATCCAAATTGCATGATGAAGTAGAAATAGCATAATACAAATTACATCCCAAAACAAATAGAAAATGCAACTGCTTTAGGTGTTTTATTTTGTTTAATTCACTGACCAATTTTGTGGTGTCAGAGTTAGTATTATAATTTTTACAGATGAATATATTAAACTTTGGAATGATTAAGTAGCTTGCTCAAGTTCAAAGTTAGAAAGAAATAGAGTTAAGACCCTAATAAGCCTGAAAGCTAATGCATTTCTCTCACTCCCCTATTTTGGGCTATGAAAAATACAGGAGTAAATAAATCCATTCCACATTGTTTAGAGCGAGCCCTGCCATACTTACTTGACCAGTAAAGCTTTTTTTCATGGAATGCATTCTATAACCCAAGACACTATTGTTCTGCAGCACATGCTTCAGGGAATGTTGCATTGGGAAGAAACAATGCTGTCTTGGAAAGATGAGATGTTTGGCAGGGACATCAGACCTCACTCAATTGAAAAGAACTGCCAAAGTAGTTGATTATAATCCACTATGGTCAGAGCGCATGCCTTGGTGTTATGGGTTTAAAAGGGTGCAAATCCATTTTAGCTTCCTAAATCACAAGTATACACAGCCATTTGGCCAAATGGTAACTGTGAGGGAATGATCAACCAAGTCAACTAATCAATTATTGGCCTCATTCACGATTCTAATCAAATCAGGCTAGAGAAATCATGGGTGATGCCTTGCTTCCCCAAGGTTGCTCTAGATCTAATGTTGATTCTCCTATTAACTTTTTTCAATGCCAAATATTTGCAAAATCAGGCACCTGCACTGCATCTCTATTAGGTGGAAACCACAGCTCTGAATCTTTTCTGGATAATCCAGATGACTCTATTGGAAGCTATTTCCATCAGAAAACTATAAATGGTAGGAGGCTGGGAAGCCCATGTAGATAATTTGATGGAGCCATTTAGATGAAGTCACATTGAAACAGTTATTTTTACCTGGTCTTAAAATGAGCTATTACATTTTAAGCTTTTAAAATTAAAACAGAGATTTTCCTCCCATTGTTGGCCCCATCTGAGTTCTCATCGATGAATAGGTAGGGGTGAGGAGTAGAAAGAGGGCCACAGATTACATTAGGTTTCATTGTGAATATTATTGCTGCTTTCAAATAAACATTTTGTATTTTGACATAGCCTCATAACAAATATCCTTCAAGTCAAAATTTCCTCAACAGCCCTGGCTAGTGGCACAGTGGATAAGATCCCAGCCTGCAAACCTGAAGGCCCCTGGTTTGATTCCCATTCAGGGCGCATAACCAGGTTGCAAGCCAGGTCTCCAGCCAAGTCAGTAGCTGGAGGCAGGTGAAAGGCAGACATACATTGATGTCTCTCTCCCTCTCTCCCTTCCCCTCTCTCCAAAATTAATTAATTAATTAATTAATTGACATTTCCTCAACAAAAAATGTAAGTCCAATTAGCCAAGGTAGCTTGGACTCCCTTGAGGCCATGACTGTGTCTTATTCACTGTATGTTTCATGGATCAATTACAATTCACACTAAATAAAAGCAATAAGGAAAATTACTGCCACACCCAGTAATATCACACCTCACCTTGCAACCTAACCATGATTAAAGACTATGAAGAGGGGAAATAGAAATTTGTATTCTCAACTCTAACCGTCCAACAGCACTTTTTCCCTTGGGGACACCCCACTTTTGCTGCTGTCGACACACTCCTCTCCTCTGGGGACATTATTCTTTTATCCTTTCAGAACATTTTTTTTTTTGCATAATTGAAAAGAAACTAGGTATTTAAAGAAGACTTTTACTTAAAGGCTTATTGATATGAAAATGATAAGAGACCTAAAGATAAATATAACTGGACACAAAATATGTCTTATTCATTTTCATCTTGGGAACACCTTTAAAGACTCTTTCTGCCTAAGATTTTAACCTGAGTTCATTATATGGATGCCATCTTCCCTTATTGGGCCAAGCTAAAACCTCAATTCTAGATTTCTTGTGACACAAGAAAAAGAAGTTAAAGTTTTTTTTCTCAACTAGAGCTATTCTACCATGTTTTTGACAGCTGTGGGAAATACTGTTTTATTTTCCAAAGACCCCAGAAGAGTATATTGAACACAGAAAACACTCAATATAGGGAGCTGGCGGTCTCACAAATACCCTTTGGTTAAACCACAGACACCTGAAGGCACCAACTTAGCTGAAGACAATGAATTCAACCTGAAGTTGAATTTTTCAGGAATGTGACTGGTTCCTGGGCTGCCTGCAGCAAGTGTGTCTGCCTGAGTATTTCTGCCTCACTAGAATAGTCTCTAACCACTCTTCGATGCAGCTTACAACTACGGGTTAGTATTTCTGAATTACCTAGGGTTCTTGAGGGATTATTTATAAAGTTGATTTGTCAGGAAGCGATAATAAACAACTTATAGGAAGATTTTTCTGCCTCTTATACCTGATAATTTTGATACTTTGCTTTGGGTTAAAGCTTCCATAGCTCTAGTGTATGTTAATATTGTTTTTGTTTTTTTGTTTTTACAAAGGGTCATGTAATAAACAATAGCAGAGTATTTAATTAATTCTTTCATATTATTTATGATAATATGAAATTATTTATGATAATATTTCTTTCCTCATATTAAAAATACTGTAATTAATGCTTGTATTTTGACCTATGGCTTTTCAATGTTTTATAAAAATTCTTTTTTTAAAATGGAAGCATACAATTGAGGATTTTTCTACACTAAAAATGCATATTTAAAAAATATATACATATTTTTATAAAGAGCTAAAATTTATTCTATACCATACCCACCTTTTTAGAATATTGATGTGTTTATGTTCAATTAAAAATAGTTCTTTGAGGTCCAAAATATATTTTTTGCAAACTTCTGAAAAGAATTAGAAAAAATGGATGAAGTTTCCTTTTCTATTTTTTTAATCACTGAGTTTATTGGGGATGAATTTTCTTGAGGTTTCTTTAAGAAGGAAGCTCATCAGAGAAAGGTAGAGAATTGTTAAGTAATTCAGCTAAAGTCAATGTCACCTTGAGTTACTGGCTACCTATTTTACAGTAAATACTGCTCAAATTAAAGTTTCCTGTGATGGTGAAATGGAGGTACTAAATTATCCCCTCTCCTGTTCACTTTGTAGAGAGAACAAAAGAGAAGGTATTGTGAGTGCTTTGGTTCATTTGCCTATCATTTTTCTCAGGCCCTTTCTTTCTTCTTTTAGTGTTTGGAAACTCAGAGTCCAGTGAAATAATATTTGTGAGCAGTTAAAATGAAGCACCAAACTCTACCTTTCTGCTTCTGCCTCATTCATTTTCCTCTTACTCAGGCTTTTGGGTAGGGAAGTTGTTTCCGGGGCTATGTCTTTGAGGTTATTGTCTTGCAGGTTACCTTACATTTATTGATTTAATCTTCAAATAACACAAATAGCTTCAAGGTCAGTGTGAAGATTCTCAAGCTACCAAAGGTCCACTCTCTGACCCTGTGAGTCCTAGAGAAGTTAATAAGCCTTGCCTGGTCATTTCTCCATTTGGGATCCAGTTCCCTGAGACTAGGACAGCTAGGACAGTGGTCCACAATCTTTTTAGCATGAGGGGCCAGTTTCATGGAGGGCAATTATTCCACAGACTGGAGTCAGGGAGATGGATGATTTAGGGATGATCCAAGCTCATTACCTTCAAGCTCACCTCCTGCTGTGTGGCCTGGATAAGTATGGGTCCATTCCTGCAGGTTGGGGAACCCCTAGCTAGGAGATCCTCCTTTTTTATATAGGTCTCCCATGCTGAAGAATTATAAATTGAGTGTTTAGAAGATGTTTTTGCTTCCTTAGTGGAAATCTAGGGTGACAATGTTTCTGGTGGGTCAGGGAAGAGGGAGGCTGACTGCCAAACAGAAAGTTGATTCATGTGCTGGGGAAAGTGACTGCTAGAGAAAGGGAGCAGATGTTGGTTATGCTTCTCTCCCCTTTAGTAATTCCTAAGAAATATTTGTGTCCCAACCAGCTTAGTACGATATCAGGCCGCGTCATGTTTCAGGCATAACTGGTAGACAGTGATCAACCTACCTTGAAGATTTCCATATTCTTAATCACTGACTTAAAAGGCTGTTCTTTCATCCCTTGATTTCTTTGGTTTTCTAATCTTTTCTCTGAATCAGGTATCTAGGCTCATTATTATTATTATTTTTTGAAGTGGGTTCTATTGTTTTATAAATTTTATTTTTTATTGTTGACACTATTAGAGATGTATCCCATTTTCCCCTTTGCTTTTCTCCACTCAGTCCTGGCACCTCTGGCTTTTACCACATTGTTGACTGTGTCCATGGGTGGCAATGTGTATATGCATGTATGTTCTTGAGCCAATCTCTTCCACTCCTTTAGACATCCTCCCATCTAAGAGCTGTCAGTTTGTTCCATATAGTCGTGCCTCTGGTTTATTTTGTTCATCAATTTATCTTGTTCATTAGATTCCACATATAAGTGATCATATAGTGTTTGTCTTTGTCTGACTGGCTTATTTCACATAGCACAACAATCTCCAGGTCCATCCATGCTGTCACAAAAGGTAAAAGTTTCTTCTGTTTTTACAACCATGTAGCACTCCATTGTGTAATTGTACCACACTTTTTAAATCCACTTATCTACTGATTGGCACTTGGGCTGCTTCTAAGTCTTGGTTATTGAAAATAGCACTGCAATAAACATAGGGCTGCATATATTCTTTCTAATTATTGTTTTGGGATTCTTAGGATATATTCCCAAAAGTGGAATTTCTGGGTCAAAAGACAGTTCCATTTTTAGTTCCGTTTTTTAGGAAGCTCTACACTGTTTTCCTCAGTGGCTACATCAATCTGCATTCCCACCAACTGTGCTTGAGGGTTCCCTTTTCTCTACATCCTCACCAGCACTTATTGTTTGTTGATTTATTGATGGTAGCCAATACGGAATGTGTGAGGTGATAACGCATTCTGATTTTAATTTGCATGTTTCTGATGATTAGTGACATTAAGCATTTTTCATATGTCTACTGGCCATTTGTAGGGCTTCTTTGAAGAAATGTCTATTCAGATCTTTGCATATTTTTTAGTTGGGTTGTTTGCCTTTCAGATATTAAGTTGTATACATTCTTTATATATTATCAGAAGTATCTTTGTAAATATGTCCTACCATACAGTGGGTTTGATTTTTATTTTGTTGATGATTTCCTTTACTGTACAGAAACTTTAATTTGCTATAGTCTCATTTGTTTATTTTCCCTTATTTTCCTTGTTCTAGGAATTATATCAGCAAAAATATTGTGAGATAGCTGAGATTTTATTGTCTATGTTTTCTTCTAGGATTTTATGGTTTTTCAGTTTACATTTAAGTCTTTTATCTATTTTGAATTTTATTTTTGTGTATAAGTTGGCACTCTACTTTCACTTTTTTTGGATATACCAGTCCAATTTTCACAGCACCACTTATTGAAGAAACTGTTTTTACCCCATCATATGCACTTGACTCCTTTGTCAAATATTAATTGATTATAAAGGTATGGATTGATTTCAGGACCCTGGGTACTATTCCATTCATCTATATTCCTATTCTTGTGCCATTACCAAGCTGTTTGGATTACAATGGCTTTGTAGTATAATTTGACAGCAAGTATTATGGTTCCCCTGAGCTTTATTCTTTTTTCTCAAGATTGCTGAGGCTATTTGGGGTCTTTTTGGTTCCAGATAAAGTTTTGGATGATTTGTTCTAGATCTGTGAAACATGTTATTGGTATTTAATAGGAATTCTGTTGAATCTATAGATTGTTTTGGGCAGTATTGACATTATAATAATGTTAATTCTTCCAATCCATGAACACATGCTTCCACTGGTTTGTGCCTACTTTTATTTATTTATTTAATGTTCTATAGTTGTCTAGGTAAAGGTCTTCTATCCTTTTAGTTGTTTGTTCCTAGGTACCTTATTTCCAGACTTATTTTTTTCAGAGATAACAGATCCCCAAAGTGACAGAGTCTTGTCCTTAGTCACTTCCTTTCTTTATTTGTTCCCTTTGTTTAATTTTTTTAAAATATTCATTTCTCTCTGAAGAGTCTTGGTCTTCAAGACAATGTTTTTAATGGTGGTCTAGGGTAATCAAGAGACCCTGGCTCTTTACCACCGTTGCACTGGCTCTAAACAGCAATTTTCAACTGGCATATTGTGGCACACCCATGTGCAATAAGATTTAAAACATGCGATACCTGATTATATAGTCAAGGGCACTGACCTCTTTTCCCTTAGATTGCCCAATAAAAGTAAATAAATAACAAAAGCCAATACAACAATAGTTTTCTGGTATGAATGAATCAAAATTATATGTACCTGTTTTTGTCAGATCGACAAAAAATATTTTTGGTGTCCCACGGAATTTTAGTAATTAGTTATATGTGCCTTTGTTACAGTAGGCAGCTAGTTAGGTATTAACCAAAGTCAAGGGAGCTAAATTAGCTAAGTCTGATTAAGTCTGGAAGCTACAACTTCCAGACTCTCTAGGGGATAGCGGCATTGCCCCGCCATGGTTATTAACATCCCTCTGTTCCATCCCTCTAAGCAGGGAGGAAGAACTGGCTTTCTAATCTCCCCCAGGGAACAATCAGCTCCTTCCCATAGATTATCAGGAAGAAGAATAAAACAGTAAGGGGGAAATTTCTTTGCTGTGCCCATGCACATTAGAAGCCAAGATGGTAACCATAAAGGAGAAAAATCTAGCATGGGGAAATCTGGGGAAAGGATAGAATAGGCTAAGGGCATGGAACCCCAGTAGATCCAGGAAAGGGATTCGATAGAGGGAGATACCAGCACAAACCCATAGAGAATTGGGGAAAAGATTGGTTAACTTTAAAAAAATCTTACTCCTTCCCAAGACCAAGAATATATAATCAAAGCTTAACAAAGGTTAACAGATGTGTGTGTTTGCTTGTTCTCTTCTCTGTAGCAGCTGAGTGTGGACTGAAGCATAGCACTGACAGAGTGGGGCATGGGCAGAAGCAGAGACTCTGCTGGACTATGTGAGCTCAGGGTGATGGTCTGACAGTTCTGGATCCTGACCCTCCTGGTAGGCCCTTGGGCTCACCAGGCCTAGGACCTCACCCACAGTGAGATGGAGCAGAACCGCTTGGTCACAGATGAAACATCTAAACACCAGGGGACAATCTTTTGCTTTTGCTCCAATAAATCTTGCCACTATTATTCACATTTTTGTATGGGTGAGTCCCCAGAATGCTTTGCTCACACTCTGGAAAACTTCTATTTCCCTAGCAATATCAAGAGATGAAAAATCTTGAAAATAGCAGTTATAGTACATTGTCTCACCACTAGTGATTGTGTTTGCAGACTGATCCCTACCAGGGAGGACTTATTATAGTCAACTGTCAACTCTGATTGCTAATACTGATTTGTTTTGTTTTGTTTTGTTTTTGTTTGTTTTTGCATTACCTTAAGCAAGGGCATTTTCTCAGCTTGAAAATGTCACAATGGCCACTAGAGTGGTGGTGGTTGATAGAACTATATTTCTAATAAATATGGTGCAAGTTTAAGCCAAGTGCCTGATTAGAACCTAGGATCTTTGACTTTTCTATGAACAGAATGGCTCTGGAAAGCAGTGTTATGTACCATTTTATATCTGTCTTATCATTGTATTTTCTTAGTTTTTCATCACCAATCAGATATTTACTTTGTGTGGATCACAGAATTGACATCTTATGAAAAGAGCAACAAAGAGGAAAAAATTAATTCTTTGTATGGATGGACCACAGAAAAATTGATATTTTGTGTGCAAGGAATACCAAAGAAAAAAATATACAGTGATACAGTGAAGAGTTTTTCATTGTATATATATATATATAGTGATCAATAAGGCTATGCAGTTATTGGCCCGTAAACTCTGAGCTAAAAAGAATGCTCCTTTGATAAATCTAGAAAAAGGGCCAAACACCACATGTAAGAGATCTAAACCAAATAACCCCACTGAGTTCCATCTGTATGTCTGAGGGGCTCAGAAGTGAAGGGAGACCTTGGACATGTTGATAGCCTGCCACCCCTGTGATGCATCTGCCTTCTTGCTCATGGTTTTGTTAGGCATTCTGCTGGCAGCCCTCTGCTCCAGAAACCTGCTGTATTTAAGAAACTGCTGAGAAGTTTTGCTACCATTAAGAGTAGTGAAAACTGACTGTAAGAGGGAATGAGTGGAGGTGGGGGAGTCCAAATAGTGGCCAAGGCCTGAGCTCATTCAAAAGACGAAGTGCTACCAGCTAACCCCATCAGCCCACTTTCTCTCTCAGAATAGGTTACAAAAGCTTGCTCCCTGGTGGCCACAGTATTTCTCCTCCCTCAGTCCCCCACTGAAGCCTGTTTTGACTATCCAGCTCAGGCTTGCCTTGAACTTGGTGGAGGAGATGAAAAGTATGTAAAACGTTCCCTCCTCAGGTTCTATAATGGACTCATAAAATTAACATGATATTTTTACCTGAAAGGAATTTTCAGTCAGTTAAATTGACATATGTTTATTTTAGCTATTCCCCCTTAGAGTTATTAGTGATGGAATCCTCCGTATATTTGCATTTGTGTGGTTCTGGGAGGGGGTGATCTCAAAGGTTGTTAAACCTGTGTTACTGCTGCTTGTTTCTGCTAAATAACAGGTGTGACTCAGAAATGCACAAATTGGCTAAATTCTGAGGTGCCCTAAGGCAAACAAACATGTAGCCAAAAAAAAAAAAAAAAAATCAATCCTTCACATTTTCCTAGAAGCAGTGAGTTCTCAATCAGGTTTTAGAAGAAGATAATTTATTCTTTTGCTTAGAGGTATAGCCTACTAAAACATGCAGGAGACCAATTTAAACACCGTTAGGCAAAAATTGAATTGAAACAGATACACTTTTCAATCTCAGTCTTAAAAATGGTTTTAAAATGTTTTAAAATCATTAATTATTTTAGCATAGAACTGAATGAGCTATTAGGAGTATGTAAATTGCAAATTTAAAGACAAGAAAGATCTGAAGCTTGCAAGTCTTCTTTGTAATTAAATACCTGTTGTATATTTTTACAAGAATACAATATTTGATTTAATTCAAATTATTTCTTTGAAATGTAACTAGCATTTGATATGGAATATAATTTTCAATGAGAGAATATGGCATACTAATTCTGAACATTAAAAAGTAGATTTCTATTAAACTATCTTGTAATTTACTATACATAGTCTTTAACATGAGAGAAAAATGATCAGGTCTTGGGACAGTATACAATTTTTGTTTCAGATAATAATATACCATGTGAATTTTGAAAAGTAGACCCAATTTATAAGAAACGCCTGAAGTGTTAAAATTGAATAAGTGATAGGTGATAAAGCTTGTTTTTTAAGTCAAGTACCTGCATATATCAAGGCTGGACTCATGCTACAGTGCATGGCTCTCATCTCATCTTTATATATTCCAAGTATGTGTGATCTCCAATTTGTTTGAAATGTGCCAGTATGACCATTTCCTCTATTCAGAATAAAACCCACTGCCTTATAGGGCCCTTCACAAGCCTTCTCAATGTATGCTTCATATAAATGTTCTGATTATTTTTCCATTGAAACCAGCAAGACTCCATTGCTTCAATTAGACAAGCTAGGTTTGCATTCTATAACCTGAGCTGTGTGCCCCACAACCAGGCCTTAGCTTAATTGGTTTGCTCTGCTTGGCCAGCTTCATGCTTGCTTTTCAGTGTCTGTCTCTCAAAAGTTTTCCCTTTGCTCTGGTCAAATTCAAACTCTGTCTGGTCTGCATAGGTTTTGCAAAGCTCCCCAATCAATATAAATGTCTCCTTTTCTCTTATTCCTCTAGCAGAATGTTAGCCACCCTCTTTGATAACTGACACATCCAAGCAAACTCAAGTACTGTGAACTTTCCCTCCTAAGGCAAAGGCTGTTGTTGCATAGTAGACACTCACTATTTGTTGGCTGAATGGCCTCAATAATTCTCAAGTTATATTCTCTTCCCCAAAACTGCCATCACTAATCTAGTAAGGACCTGATCTTCTTTGACCTAATCACAAAAACATTCCCCTACCAGGTCTGCCTCTAGTCCTGTCCTCTTCATTGTTATCATGAAGGTTTCTCAAACAGAAATGCACAGGCTGAATTCCACAGGCTTTATATGACCTTCAAACCCTTATTTGTCCCTCCTCTTTCTCCAGCTAATTTTCTAAAACTTTCTATCATGTACTTACTGTTCAAGCAACATAACAGAGTTTCACCTCATGCAGGTGATAAATTAATTCCTAATGATCGATGTAGTTTAAAACTTGTAGTATTTAATGAAAAATGTCCCATGTGAATAAATGGAAGATTGGGGAAGCATTTTGGAGCAGACATACTTTAATCATTATAGGCTATTTTTCTTTTCATATTCTTCTATCCAGCATTGCCTCTATTATTATTGTACAACATACCCTCTCTTAAATTTACATGGAACATATAATCATGGATTTTGGAGTTCTCCATGATATTTTATTGCATTTAGATACTCTTTCAAAGTTATGGATTTTCAGGCTTTATTTCAGGCCTGAATTTTTGGCCTTAATCCTAGCAGCATTATTTAGGGAAGATTTAAATCATAATACTATGAATATCAGGAGATAATTGAAATTATAAAGTAGTAAATGCTAAAAATTATGGAATCAAAGTCACCAAAAGCATTTACAAAAGTTTGAATATAGGTAAACAATAGTGGGCAGACATAGGACAGCAGATATATCTGTTCCTTAGCTAATGTGGCCACATGGCAGTCACAGAAGCTGTTCTTTCCATATGTTGACTCTTTCATCTTTTTTCCTGTATGCCTTTCAAAGCTGCGCCCTAACTTTTGATCAAGTGATATTCCACAGTTGTATCAAATTCATTTATATGGGCACATCCCGAGGCACTGCCATTCTTTAGAGGCATGAGCATATGCCTCTAAATTATTGATTTCCTTTTCCTTTCCTAGAATCAATTGTCAGTCCATGAACTTGCTCTTGATCTTTTCTCTTTCTTGATAGAAGTTTATATAAACCCTTGGATTATATACCCTAATTTTTTATTCAACCCCATCTTATACATGTTCTTTCTATTCTTTAGAGCTGTCCTTTCTGAACTTCTCTTTATGTTCCATAAACTCGAAGGCACTGCCTCTCAAAGTTAAGAATATATAAGAACGACAGAAAGGAATGTGATAAAATGTTCAAAACTTTTCATTTTAACAAACATGGCAGGTTTCTGTGGTCTGAAGACCTCACTCTGAGAGAGTTACAGTGCTTTTGAGTAGGCTGCATCTTAATTTTCCTCCTTCTTTCTTGATATGTTCTATATAAAACTTCCTCCTAATTTTTGTGATGTTTATTTCTTTCAGTTTTTCACATTTGTTCTCAATTATGTCTGAAGTTGGAAATGTCTCTCAAAATGTTTAATTATACTTCTTTGCATAAGGTTATCTCCATATTATTGTTGACAGCCAACCATTGATATGTTGAAAATGACTTGATTAATATTTTTATTATATTTTGCATGTCATCCCACTGTATAAACAAACTGGGTCTACTACAGTCTCATTTCTTAGTTTTCAAAATTGAATTTGAGATAATTCATGATCAGAAAAGATGGTACTTTCAATTTACATGTCACAAATTGGAAGTTTTCCTGTATGTCAGTCCATTTCTTTTCATTAAATGTGTATTCAGAACTAATAGTATCTACATACAAAGCAGAGCCCTTCAATCCTGATAATTTGCTGACTGGTTGCAAATATTTGTTCTCTGAGAATACATTGTTCCTGCTTATGCTGCTGCGATTGAAAATCCTGTCTATTCAACATCTTTATTGTTATACTAAAAAATAGTCAAATTATTAAAGTTTTCTTTTTAGTTTGTTGGCAAGAGTGGGGCAAAAAATAACTTGCAAGATTGTGTTCTGAATCCAGATCTTTGATCATACATCATCCAACACAGTTCTCAATCTTGCCTTTATTTCCTACTGTAGAAATAACTGGAAGGTCGGCATATTTAGAGACAGTTACCATAACTTCCAAATTAATTCTTTATTCCAGTGGTCCTTCTGTCCCATGTTTTATGACATCATCCTAAATCTTTTGCACTTTTGCATGACAAGAAGCTGTGCATAATTCTAATTGTGCAGTGAGCATTTTAATGCCCTTACCCTCTGAACAATAAACCCTATTTCTGATTTATTTCATTACAAGATGTCATAACTCAAAGTATAGCTGGAGAGAACTTTGAGAGATAGACACATCACAAAATGTACTAGGCCCACTTTACATTTATCATTCTGGTTTTACATACGTGTGCTCCAAATGTCTAAAATTATTTTATTTCAGTCAGTGACAGTGAAGCCACCATCTGTGATTTCCCACATAGCACCTATATCTCAAAAGGATTTCACTGTCTTAGATGAAATGTATACATTTATGTATTTGTGTGCTTCTTTATAGTTACAAGTTTACTTGACCCCCGTATCAGCCTTGCTTAAATACCTAATTAAAATTGCTACCAAAATTTTTTTAATGTAAATTCTTGAACTAATTATTACACTATAAGATTTAAAATAGAAATAAAGCCCTGACTGGTATGACTCAGTGGGTTGGGTTTTTGTCCCACGAAAGTGAAAGTTTGTTGGTTCAATCCCTGGTCAGGGCACATGCCTAAGTTGAGGGTTTGGTCCTCAACCGGGGTGCATTATAGAGGCAACAGATTGATGTTTCTCTCTCTCTTTCTCCCTCCCTTTTCCTCTCTCTCTCTCTCTAAAATAATATCAATTAACTAATTAATTAAAAAGGGAGAAACACTTTCAAGAACAAAAAATAAAGCAGAAATAAAAATGTACAGAACTTTGTATTAAAGTTGACAAATATGAAGTGACCCTGATATAAATTCAAGGAAGCATTATCATTATCGTAATAATTAAGAGTCTAGATGGGGACAGTTTGCATAGAAATGTGAATGGATTATGCATGTTCTGACTGTGTCACCTCAAATCTCCTAGACACATCTAACCCTCAGTTTCCTCTACTGTAGAAGAAGAGAATTGAACTGATCGGCCAGTGGTTCTCAAAGGCAGTTATCACCAAATCCCCTCAATTATTCTGTATCCATTCCAGTGCAATTTGTTATGGGTCGAACTGTGTTTTTCCCAAAAATTATATGAAAGTCCTAGATTCTGGGATCTGACAATGTAACCTTATTTGGAAATGAGGTCATTGAAATGTAATTAGGTTAAATGAGGCTGTTGTGAATCAGGTGGAGTCTAATCCAGCATGACTGGTGTCTGTCTAAGAAGTGAAGAGTCAGGAAGGCATGTGACAACAGAAGCAAAGACTGGAGTGATGTGCCTGCAAACCAAAGAATGCCAATTGCCAGCATCCACCAAAAGCTAGAAAGAGTCAGGGAAGGACTTCCCTACAGGCTGCAGAAGCAGCATGGCCCTGCTTATACCTTGATTTCAGCTTCTAGACTCTACAACTGTGAGATCATACATGTTTACTCTTTTAAACCACCCAGTGTGTGGTACTTTGCTATAGCAACCAGAGGAAACTAATGTAACTACTAATTACGAATCGTTAGGGGGCAAAGAAATCTATATTTTGAAAGCTCCACCCTCTTTGATGGTCATTCTGCCATGACCAAGGTTTGGAATCACTGGGTAGATAATCTCTGAGTTTCTATATAGAACTCAGATTCTATGATTCAAGGGTACATGTCTTGCAAACAGTCAAAAAAAATAAGGATATATGTATATGTACAAATATATTCAATGATGAAATAAGGTTGAGAACTATTAGCACCTCATGACAAAGTCAAAAGTTTCCCTCCTGCTTAGGGTACCCTGGAAGTACAAGGCATTTGAAGGTCAATTTAATTTCATCTTGATAAACACATGTATTTGAACTCATTTGCTCTTGAAGATATGATGCTTATTCAGTTTTCAGTCAGTATGTGTTGGGGTACTCTTTGTGATAGATTTTCATTTATCTTTGTGATAATGGATAATATATCTTCTCCAGTTCTTCTGCAATTGTCTGTGATGATTGATATTAAACTATCATTTCTTGGTCTGTGCCATCAAATACTAACTTATCTTTCATTTTGCCAGTACTTGATGCTCCCCTCTTTTGCCTGTATCTGCCCTTGACACACCATCATGTGCAGTGCATAGCCCTGTGACAGTGTCAGGGATTCCTACCCAGTCCAGAGCTGACAGGGTGCTAAGTAATGGGATCAGGCTTCCAAATACACTGTTGGGTCCTCTATCTATAGCTGCACCAGACAACAATGACCCTTAACTCCACAATACATCACGTTCATCATTCGTGTAAGCTGTTCTTCTATGTTTTCATGTCTTCAGCATGGACTTCCAATGAGAATCCTGTAGGAAATGCAATTCTTTAAGGAAAAAGAAATTCAGAGGAAAAAAAGAGATACTTTTAACATTTTTCTCCTATTATGTGTTATTGAACAGACTGATATTGGAAATATTAGTCAGAAGTAATCATACATTTATGAAAGAATCAGGGAAGCTTTCTTTCGCTGCCCTGTCTGTTGAAGTAGTTTCAATGCACTCAATGGGTTCCACTTTGCTTCTGATATATATATATATATATATATATATATATATATATATATATATATAAAGAATGTTTAAAGTGAGAGTTAAACATCATGACTATGTAAAAGCTATTTTTAATTGTTTGCCTCACCAATGAAGAAGAATGTTTATTCTTAGATCATTGCAGCAAATATATTATTTTATCTCTTTTATTGGAGTTTATAAGATTAGTGTATAGGAGTTAGTCATCATAATATTGAAATATTAGTTTATGAGTAATTGACTCCAGAATGTTGTAAAGTCTGTCAAATTAAGCCCATATATAAATCTGTATTCCCCATTCCTTAGCTTTATACCTGACACATAACAGGAGCTCAATAAAACTTTCTTTGCCTAAATTGTTTGCTTGTAGATATAGTTATTCTGGCTTCTAACAACAGAGTGAAGGAGGATCATACAAAATCCTCCACCATGGTGATGCCCACTGTGAAATAGCTGGGGGTCACTTTTCAGATATGTATCAAGACATGAAATAGTGTGCACACTCATGTGTTGGATGGGCAGCTATAGATATAGTATAAAAATTCTGGAGAGCTGAGGCTAAGAAGAATGGAGAAAGGGCCTTATTTATTGTTCTAAACTTATTTATAGGCATAGAACCAATTATCAAAGTCTCAAGTGAAAGAGAATGGGCAAGAACCTAAAAGACTGAGCAGATCAATGAGCTAACAGGCAAGGTGAAAATATGACAGGTGATCTCAAAGATCAACACAGATCCAATAAATGGATTGAGCAATGAGAGATTAGAATCTCATTCTTTTGCCTTTTTCCAGACAAACAAACAAACTAAAAAGAAAGGAATATGTCATTTTGGAAAACAAGAAGTAAATTATTTCATTAAAAGAACAAAGTAAAGCATAGAAGACTTAGCTATGTTTTGAATTACTAGTGTTTGTCAAAGTACCCATAATTTTTCTGAAAGAATTCTCTACAAACTTTTGGTTCTAGGCTTCAGATATTTAATGAATGGCTAATCACCCAATTTACAGAATAAGTCTAAAATCTAAGGCTTATATTTAGTAGTTGAGATCAAATTATTCAGAATTGCATTTATACTTGAGCTTAAAGAGAACTCACATACATAATTGAATTTAAGCAATATTTTTGTAGTATGCTGATATTTATGCTGTAAGAAAATTTAAAGGACACAACTTATAACAACTTTTAGCCAATAGTATACCTGTTCACATCCACCAAACCTTTTCATACTTTTCATACGCCTGTGATAACAGGCGCAGTTATCACAATCAATACAATAGTTCCATATCAATGGGAAAATCACCAATTCAGTGACTTAAATATTAAAAATTCAGTTTTTGTTGAGTGGTGAACAGTCCTAAGATATGCGAATTAGTCCTATTACGTATTTTTAAACATGCAAAAATCAGATGGATGTGGCATTCATTTGCTTAAGTACTTGCAAATGTTATGTAGCATAATTACTTAATCACAGAATATCTGCTTACAAAAGCAAAAGCTATTAAAAGCAACATTAAGATGAATAATTATAATTTTACTTTGATTTATGGGGGTGTAATTTTTTACAGTAAAGTGTCAAATCCCATGTAGTCAGCTCAATGACTTTTTCCATGGAATCACCATTTATTTAAGAAGATAAAACATTTCCACCACCTCAAAATAACTTTTATTTTTAAATGATACAAAATTGTGAGATGGGGGATAGATGGAATTACTTGCCTAAAATTAGAAAAGAAGTCAGTGGGGAAGCATAATTCAGTTTACAAATATTTGATTCACATATAATTTCCAGATACATTTCTAATATATAATGATGTTCTTCCACATATCTCAAAGTTACTTTGCCATTTTCACTATTAGCCCCTTAAAATAGTTTTAAAATACATTTATTTGGGTATAAACAAATGTTATATCCTGAAGAAACAGCTCCCCATTGTTTCTCAGAATGCTTATATTTCTTCATCAGACTGCTAACTCAACATTGATTTCGCTAAAGGTATAGATAATTGTAGTTGAGAGTATACTAGTGACACCTAGTGCTTATCCACTAAAAATGTCTGCACTTAGGAGAACTATTTTCTCATGGTTAGCTACTGTTAATCAAGTTCCTGTTTATGTGAAGAAAATGACAATGATAACATAAGTGCAATTTCATGCTGTTAAGACTAAATGGATAACCTTCCAACATAACCTCTTAACACAATTAAAGCAGACAAAGTTGACATTAACACTGTGCATTACAAGTGAGAGCAAAGAATGAGAGGATCACAGAAAAAGAAGGCATATGACCTCATGTAATTTATAATCTATTTGGGATGGTAGTATACATGTAACAAAAGCTAAAATCATAAAGAATATGGCCTATAGTACGAACATACATAATTACACAGCCTTGATACCAATAAAGATTTCTCCCAGTGGATACATGTATTGCATGTACTAAATGCCTTTAAGAAGTGAGCTACGATAAGTTGGTGAGCTTACAAAATCTGTATTGTGCAATTCTACTGTCTTTTGGGGCTTCACACTTTTTCTCCACTGCTAGTCTCATACATCAAATCACTTGAGGTGTCACGTTACATGATTTAAGTTTGCAAAAGATAAACCCACTCTGTCTCTGGGTATCAGGTATTGGGTATTTGATGGGCAGACCAATAATTGTTTATTTCCCTGGAATCCTCCATAGCTAGAATCATAATGGGAAATTCCTCTAGCATCTTTGTTGAAAAGCCAACAGAACTCCCATGCAACATCAAAATTGTTTATTGAATTTTTATGTTTTTCTTTTTCTTGAATGGCTCAAGATGAGCATTGCATAAGAACACAAAGTCTAGTTTTGTTTCTACTCTTTCTTTTGTTTTTACATAATTTATCATTTTGAGATGTTTAGAAACAAAACAATACCTTCCACTCATTGTTCAATTTGAAGTTAGTATTTCAATAATTGTTGCTTTCTAAGCATAAGCATACAAGTTAGTTATGCAGGTTCCAATAACATCTCACCATTCTGTCATTTATTAGCTTACTTTTCTTATTCTTCTGTTTAATGTTGTCCCACCAGCCTCAACTCTCTACCTATGAAAATGCTAATGATATCTCTAGCAAGATTAAACAATCTCCAAGAAGCCTGCTGTGACTCCCAGCCCACTGTGATCCTACCATCTCTCCCTTCTGTTTCTGTAATTGTGTGCTCCCTACACCTCTTCTTGGTACCTGTGCAACACCTCATAGTGCTTGGAAACACAGGCTCTAATTAGGCTGCAGGACTCATAGACCAGCTTTACAACTTATTACTCTGAAAATGCTAGTAAATTATTCTGTCTTATCAATAAAATGGAGATAATAACAGCAAACTCATGAAATAAATGCCAGGGTGATTAAATTGACTATATCTTAATATCTTAAGGTCAAAATTAAGATTAGAAACTACCTGCCACTTAAAATGTAACACATATTCACTACTATTAGTACTTAATTACATGTAGAATCCTATAACATCTCTGATAATGATATTTAACTCCCAAGGTGTTTCCTACGATATTACCAGTCCCTATCTCACTTCCCACATTTGTGTTTCCTATAATGTACTATCACCTTGCCCTTGTTAACTTTGCTCCCTGTATTATACTTTCCTATCCTAATACCTGAACCAGATCTAAAATTGCACTCAAGGGATTAAACTTTCTGTCTTTTCTGAGGCTTTCATTTGCTCTATATTCAAACTAAATTCTCACTTAAGTTTCCTGTCTCAGTATTTTCCCATTGACACAACCAATTCTTTCTCCCCATTATCCTCCAATATTTTGATCCTCCTGCTCCAGGTCCCTCTCTATAACCTGCTGAGGTTATTCAAGTAGATTTTAAAAACATTAATAAAGGAGAAGTATAATTTTTTTCTCTGTATTCTTCAAAGTGTTAAGTTTATACTACATGGTCCAAAATATTTACTAAATAAATTAATGACAAAAATAAAGATGTCCATGGCTTATAACTTTTCAGTTTTCAAGAAAAGACAATTTATATCAATGAAATTTGATGGTCATCTGTGATAGTCATATCTGAAGTAGGTTTAGAGACATAATTAGAACATTACATTTAGTCTGACAACTTTTCCCTTCTATCAGCAATAACACTTATAGGAGATTTTATTTCATTAGTGAGGGGAGGTTTATTTGTTTATGGCTTTTGGAAGACAGGAATTTTATATTTAGTCTCAAGCAATTGGAAAATTGATTTGACACATTTAAGAGTTTAATGATGGATTCATAATAACTCTCCTCAAAGACTTCAAAAGAGCAAGTACATCAATTGATCAATAGTACATTTAAGAAAAAAAAAGACTCAAGAACAGTGCAATTCAAAGAGACTGCTGAAGAACATTCTTTATTCAGAAAATTAAATTATAAACTATCCAAGAGGGTCAGAAGGTACAAAACAAATTCAGAAGTGTTTCTTTAACTTGGAGACACCAGTTTCCAGGAAAGACCTTAAAAATTTCTTCCTGTCATGGTAAAATCAGTGTAATGATCCTACTTGAAACTTCTACATAAAATGAAAATTTACTTGATTTAGTCCTGAGTCAGCTTCTAGTGTCTGTTGAGAACAACACTGGATCCCTACAAAGTAAATGCTCTATACCTTCTCTTGGGCCCAACTCTATTCACAGATGAAAAGTAAACCCTGGGATGGCCCAGATGGAAAAAGGCTTGTGAATGGAAAAAGAAGAAGGGATGCCACCCCAGGGAAAAACAAAATATCTTGCTTCCTTTCTGGTTTCTTCCAGAAGGAGTGCCAGCCATCTGGGAGAGAATCTTTCCCATAAGTAATTTTCTAGACTTAGCTCTGAATACCCAGAAAACTCCAATATTAACAGGTGCTAATTTTACCCAGCTCTATCCCATTTTCTCCTTGTGAGATGGGCAATTTTAATCTTCCAGTAGAGCAGTTTACCTAATAAAATCTCTAGTAACTAATGTGTACATTAAAAAGTAACTGAACAAACTGTTCTCCAGAAACCCTCACCCAGTTATCTTCTTGGAAAATCAGAAGAGTTGGCATAGAATGAGGAAAGGAAAATTAATATGTCAAATTTTCAAATCCATGTGAAAACTAAAGAAATAAGCCATTATTAAAAGATAAGCTACCTCCCTAAGGCTTATTTGGCAACAGAAACATAAGGAGAATATACAATTAAAGAGCTATTTGGAAACACACACAAATTCTTTATTAGAGTTGTAGGTACCTACCTAAAGCACACAAGGTAATGGATAGTAGATGAACTAGCTATTTTAGAAGTTCATGCAAATGTAATGATAATTGTCAAACTTTAGAAGCATAATATAGAAAAAAAGATTCTCCCCTCTTTTAAAAGAAAAAAATAGGTAAATTCAGTAAACCTATACTTGATTAGGAAGTGATTTTGGAAGATTTCTTGTCCTATAGTTAATGACAATAATCACTAACCCTGAAAATAGAATATTATATTAGAGATAATAGGATTGTTAAGCATGAAATTGACTAAGTAAAAAAAATTCTAAATATAACACTCACACAAAGTGATTTCCATCTTTACATACTACCTTTCATCCACTATTATCATTCATTCATTTACTCCATAATGTTTGTTTTAACCTACTCTGGAGAAATAGGACAGGGACTTTTTGCTGTGCTTTAATTCTTAAATAAACTTTTTTACGGTAGTTTTAGATTCCTAGCAAAATTGAGCAGCAAATATAGAGGAGTCCCATGTCCTCCCACCTTGCTCCCACACAGCATCTTTCGCTGTAGATGATCCCCTACCACTGTGCTGCATTTGCTCCAATTGATGATCCTTCATTGATACCTCAGCTTAACCCAAATTATACCTTTATTTTTCTCTTGCTTTTTTTCCATAATAATATAGTTTTTGGCTATAAATTAACCACCAAGATAAAGATTATACTTTTTTAGCTTTTTTTTTGTTTGTTTATTTTTGTTTTTGCAACTAGCTATGGCCATGTGATTCAAATCTGGCCAGCAACATAAAAGAAAATGTGACTTGTTTCCAGGAGCCTTCCTTAAGGGTATGCTTAGCTTGTTTATTCTTGAGCTCATCTGTCTTCCCCCTGTATGCAAAAACTATCTTGGTTCCTGAGGTCAAAGACATGCATGGCAGAGTTTGAAGACTTTGTGGAGCAGGGCTACACTATCAGCTTTAAATTCATGTAGACAATATACAAGTACATTTTATCTTATTTAAAGTTCTATTATTCAGGTTATTCTGATACCCACAGCAATACCTACTACAAGCTAACACAATAAAACAAAATACTAAACCTCATAGATGATTATATATACAGGGTGCATACAATCAATCGGCAATAACTTTGCATCTCCTTATTTCACTTGCTTCTTATTAATTTTGAAAACTATGTTTTTAAGGTTATGATTTAACATTGTTTCAGATATAAAGTATTGAATTCTGAGAGCAACTGTCATGTCGAAGGAATATGATGTTAAAGCAACCATAATTTCTTGACTGTGTGCAGGGCGAACTGCTAAGGAAATTGAGGACTTCAATAACATCCGTTTTGTACAGTTTACAACGTGAAGAAGATGTATGATGCTAATCCTGATGTCGCCACACCAACAAGGAAAATGCATAAGGTGTGCAAGGAATGCACAAGTTCAGATATTGTACACAGAATCCAGGAGATTATCAAAGAAGATCCAGGATGTTTACCTTGACATTTTGAGAGAAGTAGTTGTACCATGGATGAAGCAAGTAATAAATGGATGTTATTTCATCTTCCAACAACATGGTACACCAGCACATAACACCAAAAAGAGGCAAGAATGTCTCAGTGTCAATGTTCCTGAATTCTGGTCAAAGGAAATCTGGCCTCCTAGTTCACCAGATCCTAATCCTTTAGGCTATTATGTATGGAGCATTTGTGAGAGAGAAGTTAATAAAAACCTCATTCCAATAAAGAGGCTGTTAAAGCTAAGTTTGAAAACATGATGATGTCCATGGATAGAGAAAAATTAATTAAAGCATGCTCAAGATTCCAAACTTGAATCAAGTCTATTATTGCAGCAAATGAAGACTTTATTTGAACAACTTAAAACATAATGACTATTTATGTTTTACATATAAGAATAAGTTTATTTCAAAGTATAACACTTTTGTGATGTGTTGTTTATTTTATCAAAATTTTGTCAATTGATCACACACACCCTGTATGTTATAGCCCTTCCTTACTTTCAGGATTTCTCTTATCTATTAAGGGAAATAAGGTATATAAATGAATAAATTGGCTGTAAAAATTATCCAAACTAAGTGTCATAGAGTATAAAAAGAAAAAAAAATCTTAGAATGAAAAAAGAACTGCATGGAAAAGATAATGTGAAATTTGGGTCAATAGTGGGTATTAGCGAGGGGAAAAAATATGTTTCGGAAACATGCTAAACTAATGTAAGCCCTAAAAATGCCACCTCAGAAAATTAAAAGTGATCTAGTTTGGCTAGACAGACTGGGTGACGAAAGAAAGCAAGACAAGTGGTTTGGGGTTGTTTACAGGAAATAATGCCAGGGAAACTATTGTGTTTTTAGAGAATAGGATTCATTTAAAGCTTACACTGTGTAAACCAACTTGGCTGTAATGTCAAAGAATGTTGGGACAGGTAGCAATGTAAAGAAAGAAAAGATAGTGTTCCCCTCCTGATAGGGCAATGGCATTTAAAGGAAAAGAGAAGGTTGGGTGGGCAAAATATTGAAAAGGAACAAACATTCAGAGCTGGCAACTGATTATAAAATGTAAAGAGGTGAAGAAGTAAAATTAAAAACCCCAGATTCAAGCCAGATGACAGCTCAAGGTGTATAGTCCCCTAGCTGAGGAAAGGCAGTTAGAAGCAGAAATCTATGAGTGGATATGATGAGTACTGTTGGAAGCATTGCGTGTTTAAGGTGCTGGAAAGATGTCCATCAAACCATTAGAAACATGAACTTTAAAACAGGAGAGTTTCAGCCTAAAGATACTGATTCTATACTCATTACCAAAGAGATAAAAGTTAAAATGTATCAAATGAGTGACATAAAATGAGAGATAAAAGAAGAGATAATAGACAGAAGTGTGGAGCATTCCTCATTCAAAGACAGAAAGAGAAAAAAGAGACCAGCATGGGACTCCAGAAAATTGAAGGGAGATGATACTTTTGAATCAAAATTGTAGGCAACTTATGTAAAATACTCTTGAGAAGTAAAGAAATATGAATGTTAAGAAAACCCATTTGTCTTGATGGTAAGTGGTAAGGTGCCTTGGCCAGGTGGCTCAGTTGACCAGATCATCATCCCATGCACGAAAGGGTTGCAGGTTCAATGCCTGGTGGGGCTACATATAGGAGGCAACAGATTGATGCCCTCTCCCTCAAATCAATAAACATATCTTTAGGTGAGAATTTTAGGAACTAAGTTGTAAGTGCATTTTTCATAGTAATGAGAACAAAAGCAATATTTCAGGGAGCAAGTAATGAGTGGTATAGGAGTAGAAGTATTGCCCACTTAGCTGTAGGGGACAGCACAATTTTAGGAGATAGGAGATAGTATGGATAGATAAGGATGAAAAATGTGCCACCTAGCTGGTGGCACAGTGGAAAAGATACCGGCCTGCGAACCCAAAGGTCACCAGTTCAAGTCCTAGCCAGAGCACATAAGCAGGTTGCAAGCCAGGTCTCCAGCCATCTCTGTGGTTGGAGGCAGGTGTCTCCAAAGGCAACCATACAATGATGTCTCTCTCCTTCTCTGCCTCTCTCCCTACCCCTCACTCTAAAAATAATAAATAAAATCTTAAAAAAAAAAAAAATGTGATGAATGAAAGTAAGGGAAAGAAAGAAAAAGAGAGAGGGGGGTGGGAAGGAAGGAAGGAAGGAAGGAAAGAAAGAAAGAAAGAAAGAAAGAAAGAAAGAAAGAAAGAAAGAAAGAAAGAAAGAAAGAAAGAAAGAAAGAAAGAGAAAGAAAGAAAGAAAGAAAGAAAGAAAGAAAGAAAGAAAGAAAGAAAAAGAAAGAAAGAAAGAAAAAAGAAAGAAAGAGAGAGAGAAAGAAAGAAAGGAGAGAGGCAGGGAGGGAAGAAGGAAGGAAGGAAGAGAAGCAGGGAGGGAGGGAGGAAGAAACAAAGAAGAAGAGAGGGAAGGAGGGAGAGAGATAGAGAAAGACAGCTATTGTTCAATTTATTCCTCTTTTGACCTATGGGTTTCATATGTCTTTTAGCAGCAGCATTCTGGGACAGTACATAGGAATTTGAAGCACTAGGGATGGAAGGAAAAGGAGAAGGAGGAATGACTGTTAATGGGTAGGGAGTTTCTTTTCCAGTGATGTGTTCTAAAATTAGATAGTGAAGAAGGTTACAAAATTTGGTGAGTATACACAAACCAGTAAATTGCACTTTAAAGGAATGTCATGATATTTGAATTACATCTCAATGAAGCTGTTCTTTAAAAAGATATCTTGGCTTTAAAATAACGTTAACTAAATTACATAATAAATTACATAACATATACATATTGATCTTTGCAATCCCAGCACAACTGCCATTACACCCCGTTTGATTTTCCTCTAAGCAACAACATAGGGCTTCTCTTTGAACTTCTGCTTGGCCTCTCAGAGACTTGATTCCACTTTCAGTAATTTATTGATTTGTCTTTCCCACCTTGATCTATATTTATTTTTCTTTTATGGGCTTACTGGGTATCACTTTAATAATTTCAAACAAATGATAGAAATTAATTGAATATTTTAATCCAAAAGAATCCTTATTATGAAAAACACAGTGAAAAAAAAATTAATGTTAATGGTTTTTGCCTGGGAGTGATTTTGGCTAGTGTTTAGTATCTTGGGGACAATACTTTGTTCTTTTTCATCATTGGTGAACAACTGTAGTAGGTCAGCAGGCAGCTCTGAAGCAGAAGGAAAGAGAGAGAGAGAGAGAGAGAGAGAGAGAGGAAGATTGAGAATTTAAAGACACAATGTTGATGGAGAGGTAAAAAGAGTTTGTTTTCTTTCAGTCAGCCTTTTAGATTCTGTAGAATGAGAAAGCTACAATTCAAAAAGACACATGACTAAGAAGGTAATAAATGATTTCTACAGGTGACAGCACATAGGGATAGGATGAAGAGTGTGTCTGTTTTTTACATTTACTGCAAAATCCTTAAACTGAGATTGGTTATTTCTGCAACATCTTTTTGGCCTGAGAACTAGAGCCAACTTCAGAAGGAAAGAGAAGTGTGAATGTGCCATCCCAGCAGTTCAGAAAGAGATGTGTGTCTGTGTGCATGCGTATTTGGGCTAGCTGGGTGTTTGAAATGGTCTAATACAATCTTGAACCTGCCCCCTTTCCATTATTAGAACTAAACATGAGCTCTGATCTCCCACCTATCTAAGTAAAACAAATATCTTGATGAACTTCTCTAATATGTTTCTCCATCTTGTAGCCTACTGTTTGAGATCAGCAATTTTATTATTCATCTGAATTGACTCCTAAGCTCTCTTCTTCATCTACTCTCTCTCCTTAATCACATTTACTTTGCATGACATCAATGGTTATCTAAGGACCAACAACCTCAGATTTCCCTGTCCAGTTCTGATCACTTGTCTGTGCTGGAAGTGGGTAGATGTAAATGCCCACTCAGCATCTCCACTTAAGTTTCTCAAAGAGCCACAAACCCAACATGCCCAAAGCAATCAATCTCATGTGTTCTCCTGTACTTAAACCTACTCTTATTCCACTGTTCCAGCACATAATTACAAACTAGGGATTATTACTGATCCTCCTTCTTTTGGACTCTTCCCAAATGCTATTGATTCTACTTCCCAAATCTCTCTTTCTCTCTAATCCATTCATTCTCTCCCTCTCCCTTCAGACATCTATAGATTCCACCCAACATCATTTCTCACCACAAATAATCAAAAGTAACTTAAATGGTTTACCTGAACTCATGATCACCTTCTTCCAGTTCACTCTCTATAAAGCAGCCAGAGTATTCATTCTGGAAAACCAGATTTTGCCCCTCTTCCCTGCTAAATACCTCTCAGTGCTTTCCCATCTTCCTGTTAGGATAAAAACAATATAGTCCATAAGCCTTAATATGTCCTTTGAGGTGCTGCATGATCAGGCTGTCTCCTAGCTTTCCTGCCTTAGCTTGCCCTTCCCTCTACACTCTGCCATTATTGGTCTTTAAAAAATAAAAATTCCTCTGATGGGCCATTCTCCTTTTTGTCCCAGGGCCAACATATATGCAGTTATATAGCTTTTCTCTCTCTCCCATTTACTCTGCCTTTCGTTATTCAGTATCTCCTTTATGGACAATACAAATTTCATTTCCTTAGGGAAGTATTTCTGGACTCTACAGTACAATTTGCTCTCATATGGTTCCACAGAACATTTCTCTTACATAGAACTCCATAAAATTGTTAGATGACTCTCTTCCTTACTGGGCTGCAATTTGTCTTGTTCAGTGCTGTACATCTAGCAACCTGCAGATTTTACAGGAAAGGAGAGTGAATGAGCCCTGGCTGGTGGCACAGCGGATAAGGCACCAGCGTGCAAACCAAAAGTCACTGGTTCAATTCCTCAGCCAGGGCACATAATGGAGGTTGCAAGCCAGGTCCCCAGCCAGATCCGTAGCTGGAGGCAGGTGAAAGGCAACTACACATTGATGTCTCTCTTCCTCTCTGCCTCTCTCTCTTCCCCTCTCTCTAAAAATAATAATAATAAATAAATAAAATTTAAAGAATAAGAATAAATACAAAATTTTTTAAAAAGTAGAGTGAATGAACAAATAAAGGTTTTTAGGGAAACTGTTGCAGATGTGAGTGAACATTTCAAGTTCTTTTTTTTTTCTTCTGGCATAATTATATTCCAAATAATATCTCAACTTAAATTTACTTATCAAAGTAACAGAAAGCAAGACTTCAGGAAGATTAACCAGAGACAAGTGTGTGTGTGTGTGTGTGTGTGTGTGTGCGTGCACGCACTACAGCAGAAGCTAAAATCCCATGCTGAAAGAAGTCCAGTGGATGATGAACACCTAAAAATTCAGTGAAGCAAAAGAATATGAGGAGAAAGAAAAAACACTGAAATCAACTTTATAACATTTTGGAAAACATTCTGAGCTTTAACGTCAGAAAGGCCTGAAGCTGAATCCCAGTTCTGCCATTACAAGCCTGAGTCTCTATTTCTTTACTATAATTTGAGGATAATAGTACTTGCTGCATTGAAAGAATGTTAAGACTGTTCTAAGTGGCAGGAAAAATTTCAGCAGCTACCCATTACAAAAGTCTGAATCTTTAGTTTCCTTCTTGTTCACTAACTCCAGGAGGACATACTTCCCACTTTGGTTTATTTTACATTTGGTTTTTGAAGCAGTATGGCATATAAAGTTAATGTAAATCATCTATCAGCCAGGGTCCCATGACGTGAATACATCAACCGTACCATGTAATTCAAGACAGTGTTTTATCCAGGGAGGGTTACAAGTAATAGTAATTTCACTCCTTGCACTTGGCAAAGCATTTTCAAAAGATAATATGGTGTAATGGAAAGAGAACATGCTTGGAAGGAGATAGTGTTGGTCTGTAAACAATTTAAACATTAAAAAGATATAAATAGAAAAAGAAAGTCCCTCCTACTCTTCTTCCCACTCTTCCATCCAAATAAATAACCACTGTTACCAAATTGGTGAAAATTTTCTAGAAATATGGAGAGAGAGAAAGAGAGAGAGACACACATCTTATTTAAAAAATAGTTCACTGCTAATGGCACTTTTTTTCCACTTCAAAATATATCATTTTTCCTTTCCATATATAGTTTTGTCTTATTTTTTAAAATGAATGCATAATATCCTGCTGTATGCTCAGGTCATAATTTGTTTAACCAGTTCCATATTGGGAGTCATTTGCAGTATTTCTAGTATTTTTTTCTAGTGAAAATAACATTGAAAAGAATACATTTGTACAGATACCTGAAGGGTAAAATTCTCAAGTGGAACTGCTGGGTCAAAGGGTAAGATGTCATAAATTTTATATATATAGAATAGTCCAAAATTTGTTTGCATTTACATTCTCATCAAAGGGGAATGAAGAACTTTTCTCCTACACTTCTGGCAACACAGTGTTGTTGTTTTTCCTTTTTTCATTACATGAAATACACACAAGCACAAAAATTTCATTATTGTTTTTTATTTGCATGTCTTTAATTGTTGGTTAAGTTTAAAATTTAAGAGTCCTTCAGCAATTTTTTTTTCTGTAAACTGCTAATTCTTATTCTTTTTTTTTTTTTAATATTTTTATTTTATTATTTTTAGAAAGAGGGGAAGGAAGAGAGGCAGAGAGGGAGAGAGACATCAATGTATAGTTGCGTTTCACCTGCCTCCAGCCACAGACCTGACTGGAGACCTGGTTTGCAACCTGGTTATGTGCCCGGGCTGGGGAATCGAACCTGCAACCTTTGGGTTCGCAGGCCGGCGCCTTAACCACTGTGCTACCAGCCAGGGCTTAATTCTTATTCTATACCAATTTTTCAATTAGGTGATTTTTGAAGTCCGTTTATTGGTTTGTAAAATATAATCAACTTTATCCCAAGTTGTCAGGTTGTCAGGTCTTACAATTTTTTTCCTCATTTGCCTTTAGTCTTTTGAATTTTGTGTTGTTATTTGCCACTTATAAACTGTAGAGCCTTGAACAAGCAAATTAAGGAATTTGCCTCTAATTAATTTATTCTTCTGAAAACAATAATATAATAGCTCTTCACACATTTGGTTTGAAGATCTCTGAGATTATATGTTTAAATTTTCTGTGCCTTGAACCGAAATGGCCACTTTTATTTTCAAATCTCCTTTCATGTTATAGCATTTCATCTAAAAACATAAAAGTTTCTGAAGTGGGTTTGGCAGATCTGAATATTCTGGTTCTACAGATTAAGCAGCTGAAGCTCAGAAAGTGTTCCCGAATTCATGACAGTCAGGCAACTATGGAAATTTAGAGATTCACTTCTGGATCAACGATATAATAAGTCAATGCATGTGTCACTTTACCCTCTGCTTTCTAGCAGTTGCATGTTGAAGCCAAAAGAAGAGATCCTCTACTATTTATTTTAAAAATGCTCTAGTAAAATTGGCTGAGCTGAAAGTAAAATAGGTTTTCTTGGGGCCTCTTCAGATTTGTTTCAAGTTAACATGCTAATTAAAGGACAAAGACATATAATTACTTGGCCAGGAGTGTGGTGTGTGGTGAAAAGGGAAGGGGTGGTTATGAGCATTTTTAAAACTCATTTTATAGTATTAATTTTATTCAGCACCTGAATACTGCCTAAAATAAAAGCCCATTCTTCACTGCAAACAAAATAATAATTATGTATTGTGGACAGATCTAGTCAACTAAACTTTATGCATACATGTAACTCTAAGAAACAGGATATTTGGATACAAAGGAGAAAAGATATTTTTCAAAAAGATCATGTTGGAATATGCAATAGTATTTTCATAACTCCTCATCTGCTATTCTGGGAAAGTTATCTGTGACATGAAAGAAAATTTAGCAATAAATGTTGATCATGTACAAAAAAGTCTAACATATAAACATAAAAATGGAAATGCCCAGGATAAAAGCCATTATCAGTAAGCCTGGTGAAAGTTGAAGCATTTCAAATGTGCTAGAAACTTTAGCCACTCTAATAAAATGGAAATGCTCCCAATAACACATGCTTAGAGAAATTATCCCAGGGTTTATACAAATGCAAGATATTTTAGTCTCAGAGGCAAAATGGGAGCCTACATCACATGAGATAATAGCAAGCTCATCACTTGTGAAACCCCACACAGACACTGAAGATTTTTTGCAATAATTTTAGAAGGGAGACAGCTCTTTGGCTCTGCTCAGGAGTATGTGGAAGGTGGGGCAATTTAGAAGATAAGCCATTAAAAAGAGCAGCCACTGCCAGCAAGCACTATTGTGAACTACTGTGTTCTGAAAATATCTTTGGAGACCACACACATCTCTATTAGGATCCATTGCACTATGTCAGAGAGGAGTCACCCTGGAAAACCACCCTGCTTGGAAGATTTTACAACTACAACTAATGATTTTTAAAAATAAAAATGTTGAGGTCCTTCAGTTGGGGAATGTGTTAATATGTTTTACAAATTCATGTACTTGGCCCAACATCAGCTGGAGTTTGCCAAGAAGCAGGAATATATCTGTAAGACAGGGGTGAGCTATTTGAACATTGACCTGGTGTAGGAAGATCTTGAACTGGTTCTATTCTCTCTACAAAAGTATCCCAAATGCTTTCCCTTCTACATCGTTGCTACCCTTCTAGCTGTCCAAGGGCCTTTTGTCTCTAAGGGGATCATTAGTGTCCTGGGCTGCTGAAAGGAGTATTCACATAAGTTAAGTTTGAAGGCACTATCTCTGGGCACAAATAGGGATCACTCTTATTGGGTGACAATCTGTCATTGACTGGTAGGAGACCTTTTTTGATGCCAGCAAGAAATAGCTTCATATAAGCAATGCACCAATCTCCCTGGAATATAAATATGATGATTTGTGGGTGGTATCTTGGCCTCTAGGTGGCTTTTAGGAGCCATTGATGTTGTGTGATTATTCAGCTGGAGGTGAGACAGGTCCTGCATGCTGCTGCCACTCATAACAGTATGATCACTCCAGTTTGATTCTTTAGTCCTGATGCCCTGACCTCTGCCCACAGATGGTCTTCTGTCTTCTTTCTTCCTCCTCCAGACTTTTTACTTAGATTGTTGGAGAGATAGTCAGTGTCTTCAGCTATTCTTCAAGATCTGCTTTTTGTCCTTGGGACTGGATACAAAGGGTATAAATTTGATGGTTGGATTTTTTAATTCACCCATGTTCTTTTCCCTAAGGCCATAGTTTCAGGACATGGAATTTGTGGAATGAAATGTGGCCATGATCGTCACAAGAGAAAGAAAAAAAAAAAAAAAAATACAAGAACAGGAAAAGCAATGGCTAATACATTAAAAATGTTTTCTGCCCCATACCATTTTAAGAAGTTAATAGTATTTGCTACCCTTATTGCTTCAAACTGATAATCCTCATGTGAACATTATGTCAGAGGTAGTTGGATACCACTAGTTCTAACTTTTTGCTCTTGTTACAATAAAGCAGTAAGATATGAGAGAATTTGTAGCCTGGATGCATTGTGCTTTTGAAATGAAAAAGGAAGGTTTCCTGTTATAGTCATTTCCACCACAGAGCCATCACAATACCCCGTTGGTTCTTATGCTTTTGATAGTTCTTTACTGTGTCTAACTATCCTGCTGAGTCCCTGTCTCAGGCTCACAGATTAGTATTAACTCATGCTGTAATGAAGCAAATTTCTTTTATTGAGAAGGAGAGCTATTTTGATCTGCATATTTTATCATTAAAATGTTTTCTGAAAGCTTATCTTGCAGCATTTCCTAAATCATGTTCCATAGAAACCTGGTATCCAGTAAAATGTGAAAGATGTTGCACAGATAAAAGGAATCTGTAGTCAAACTTCTTGGTGATATTCTGCCAACTTTCCCTCTTATCATAAAGATTCAGAATTCAATTAACATATAAAAGGTTCAGAGAAAACCTACATCAAAGAAACCTGTCTAACTTTGATAAACCCAGTATTTTCCAAACTTTGCAAATGCAATCTTAGTTTTATTCATATAGTATCAATGAATATCACATTGTCCACATTTTGAAAAAGGCTGCATATACATATGACATATATTTGATTCCACATATATACTCCAATAAAGATATGTAGAACTTATTTCCATTTAGGACAAAACCATTCAATATTCAGAAAAATAAAAGTGTTTTAAGTGGAAAAACTTTTTTATATAGTACATTCAGAACTTCAATGAGTCCTTAAACAAAATTAAATATAATTTAAACTATTAAAATTAGTTTGTATGGACATTATTTTCATTATATACACCATCAACCCTCTTTAAAGTAAAAAGTCCAGATAATTGACAGATTCAGGTGAGTCAGGAGCAGATGCACCACAAAAATTTGGGCTGCACAGCACCTTATTCTGAGAGCAAGATTGTGAGGAATTGACCCATGAAGCCCAAGGACAAAGCAAGCCAGTGAACAAATCAATCAGGCAGTCAGGAGCCAGAAGAATTGAGTGATTGGAAAGCAATGTAAGGCAATAGATTAAATTCCAGGATCCTGGTAAAGTACACATACTAGAAGATTAGACAAAGTGCAGGGAAAGGACCTACAGAAGCAAGGGTGCAAGATCAGGGGTGAATAAACTGGGGAGGAGGCATGAAGCACTAATTAAAAAGACCTTGCAGCAAATTTCTGGTATAATAAATAACTCCCAAAATGAGACCTTTCTCCTGGGACAGATGACAGTCATTTGCAGGGGCTATTCCAAAGTCAAAAGGTTGCAGCTGCTTAGCGGTTCATCTGGGTAGAGAAGGGAATAATAAAATGAGGACACAAACAGCAATTATATGGGAAGGCTTGAGTCATCTAAATGTTCACCTGATTTTGGAGGAAGAATTTGATCAGTTTTATAATGTAATCTTCAATTCTGTAGAAACATTCTTAGGTAGTTTATAATAATAATTCCAATTTGACATTTTTTTATTTACAAAATAATAATGGAGTGTATGATAGAAATACTCTTAGTCAATGAACTAAGCATGCCCATAATATCTGTGCCCTTTATAAGAGATGACAAATTAAGTATTAAATATTAATAAATGTCATATATCCATCAATACAAATTCCAATAATGGAGGGCCAAAATTTGAGACAACGTCATTGTGCACAACAATTGAATATCAAATATTAAGAATTTTTAATATATTTATAAATTAGTACAATTAATTGCAATGGATTGAGTGGCCCTTTATCATTTTTAACTTTTATTTTAGTAAAATTTATTTTTAATTTAATAAAGACTCTGACCTATAGAACTCTATTAACATAAATTGAGAGTGCAGTACTTGATATGTTATACTTTTCAGGGACTTGAAAGCTACATATGACAGATCATTTCAATGGCTTTGCATTAGCCTGATGGAATATTTGAGTAGTATTTGACAGGAATTGATCTTAGGCTCTGTCCTAATCAATAACCTTATTGATGACCTGATTAAAGGTTACAGCATGTTAATCATATTACTAAAGATCTTTTGTTAGGTGAGTTACTAAGATTTTGTAATTAGGTAAAGAAGCTCAATATGATTCTCATTTAAAGAATATATCACATTTGCAAAACTATAGTGAAATTCAACAAGAACATATGCAGTTTGATTCAAGTAAAGTAAAGAATCTCAAAAGGAACATAGAATATGGACATAGTAATTAATCATATGTATAGAAAAATTAACCCTATCAACATAATACCAGATGTAGTAATATGACTAATTTACAAAAAAATAAACACAGGATCTCCCATAAAAGACTGAGAAGGTTTTATGAGTAAGCTTTGAAGAGATTTTGATGAAACATAGAGACCCATATAAAAGGGATAGAAAACTGATAGCCATTCAGCATGATTATATAGAATGGGGCAAAAGTAAGTTTGTGAGTATGCAAAACACAGAGTTCATTCTTGTACTATTATTTATTAATTATTGTATTGTTTTCTATACAAACAACTGTCAACCTACTCTGGTCCCACCCTGAATAAATAAAGATACTATGATGAAAAGATAAAGTAATGTGTATGTTTATCCTACAAAACAGAGAATATAATATATTTTCACAAACATTTGGACCTGTTGTGAAACCAGGTTAAGACTTTTCATAGAGCCCTGGATGGGGGCTTAGTGGATAAGCACCAGTCTGCAAACCCAAAGATCACTGGTTCAATTCCCAGCCAGGGTACATAACCAAGTTGCAAGCCAGGTCTCCAGCCAGGTCCGTAGCTGGAGGCAGGTGAAAGGCAACCATACATTGATGTTTCCCTTTCTGTCTCCCTCCCTTCCCCTCGCTCTAAAGATAATAAATAAAATTGAAGAAGTAATCAAAAATCTTCCAAAGCACAAAAGCCCTGGAACAACTGGCTACACAGGTGAATTCTACCAAACATTTAAAGAAGAACTAACTCCTATCCTTCTCAACCTATTCCAAAAAATCCAATAAGAGGGAAGACTCCCAAAGTTTTTCTATGAGGCCAATATTATTCTAATCCCTAAACCAGGTCAATACACAACTAAGGAAGAAAACTATAGGCCAATATCTCTGATGAACATAGATGCTAAGATTCTCAACAAAATATTGGCCAACCAGATCCAGCAATACAATAAAAAGATCATACACCATGATCAAGTGGGTTTCATCCCAAGGATGCAAGGATGGTACAACACAATAAATGTAATACACCACATCAACAAATTGAAAGATAAAAATCATATGATCATATCAATAGATGCTGAAAAAGCATTTGAAAAAGTACAGCAACTGTTTATAATAAAAGCCCTCAGCAAAATGGGAATAGAGGGAGCATACCTCAACATCATAAAGGCCATATATGAGAAACCTGAAGCCAACATCATACTCAACAGGCAAAAACTAAAAGCTTTCCCCTAAGATCAGGAACAAGGTAAGGTTGTCCACTTTCTCCACTTCTGTTCAACATCATTTTGGAAGTTCTAGACATAGCCATCAGAGAAGAAAAAGGAATTAAAGGTATCCAAATTGAAAAGGAGGAAGTCAAACTGTCATTATTTGCAGATGTTATGATAGTGTATATATAAAACCCGATAGATGCCATCAAAAACTTACTTGAACTAATAAGCAAATTTAGCAAAATAGCTGGATATAAACTCAATATTCAGAAATCAAAAGCATTTTTATATACCAATAATGAAACATCAGAGATGGAAACTAACAAACAAATCCCATATACCGTAGCAACAAGAAAAATGACATACTTAGGAATAAATTTAACCAAGGAGGTAAGAGACATATACTCAGAAAACTACAGAACACTGAAGAAAGAAATTAAGGAAGATACAAATAAATGGAAGCATATACCATGTTCATGGATGGGAAGAAGTAACATCATTAAAATGTCCATACTACCCAAAGCAATCTATAGATTCAATGCAATCCCAATCAAAGTACCAATGACATACTTCACAGACATAGAAAAAATACTTCAAAAATTTATATGGAGCCAAGAATGTCCATGAATAGCCACAGCAATCTTGAGAAAGAAGAACAAGGTAGGAGAGATCACAATACAGACATCAAACTATACTACATGGCTACTGTCATCAAAACTGTCTGGTACTGGCATAAGAATAGACATATAGATGGATCAGAATAGAGAGCCCAGAAATAAACCCAGGACTCTATGGTCAATTAATATTCAACAAAGAGGGAAGGAACATAAAATGAAGTAAAAACAGTCTCTTCAAATGGTGTTGGAGAGCTGGACAGCAACATGCAAAAAAGGTAAAACTAGACCACCAAATTACACCATACACCAGAATAAACTCAAGATGGATAAAAGATTTAAACATAAGCAGTGCCACCATAAAGGTCCTGGAGAAAAATATAGGCAGTAAAATTTTTGATATGCTACACAGAAATATGTTTACTGATACTTCACCAAGGGCAAAGGAAATCAAAGAACAAATCAACAAATGGGACTATATCAAACTGAAAAGTTTCTGTTTAGCTAAAGAAAACATCAGCACAATTCAAAGGGAACCAACTGTATGGGAAAACATAATTGCCAATGATACCTCAGACAAGGCTCTGATCTCCAAAATATGTAAAGAACTTATGAGACTCAACACCAGGGAGACAGCCCAATTAAAATATGGGCAAAGGACCTGAACAGACAACTCAATGAGAAAGACATACAAAGGACCCAAAGACATATGAAAGAATGCTCAACATCACTAGCCATCAGACAGATGCAAATTAAAACCACAATAAGATACCACCTCACACCTGTCAGAATAGCAATCATCAACAAATCAACAAACAACAAGTGCTGGTGAGGATGGAGAGAAAAGAACCCTGGTGCACTGCTGGTGGGAATGCAGGCTGGTGCAGCCACTATGGAAAACAGTATGGAGTTTCCTTTAAAAACTAAAAATGGAACTGCCTTTTGATCCAGCAATTCCACTACTAGGACTATATCCAGAGAATCCTGAAACAACAATTCCTAAGAACCTATGTATCCCTATGTTCATAGCAGTGTTATTTACAATAGTCAAGTGCTGGAAACAGCCTAAGTGCCCATCAGTGGATGATTGAATCAAAAAACTTTGGTACATTTACACAATTGAGTATGAGACAGCAAAAAGAAAGAAGGGACTCTTACACTTTGCAACAACATGGATGGAACTGGAAAGTATTATGCTTAGTAAAATAAGCCACTCAGTGAAAGACAAATACCATATGATGTCACCCATTACAGGGCAATAATGAACAAAACAAACAAGCAAAACAGAACCAGATATATGAATACAGTGAATAAACCTTCAGTGGGCAGAAGGAGGGGGGAGGAGGAGGCACAGAAGGGAGCAGTTTAGTCAAGGAACTAGTATAGAAGAACCATGGACATGGACAACATGTGAGATTGACTTTGGCGGGGAGTGGGTGGGTGGGGAAGGGGACAGAGGGAGTGAAAAGGGGATGGATGTAATACAACAACAATAAAAATAACTTTTAAAAAATAAAAAAGTGATAAAAAAGAAAAGAAAAAATAAATAAATAAAAATAAAAATAATTTCATGGGTTCTCTTTTTAAATGATTGAGTCAGTTCTTGCCACAAAAAAAAACCCAACATTCTCAATATTTCAATGACTACAACAACAAGCAGGTCAACTCAGGCAAGTCTGCTGAGCTCATCTGGTCTTAAGAATTATTTTCAGGTCAGTGTTCAGATTCAAGTCTGCTCCACATGTCTCTCATTTTTAGAATCTACCAAATGGTAGATATATTAACAGCCCCACAAAGATGTCCACCTCTTATTCCTCAGAACTTATGAATACATAATATTACAAGGCACGGAGGAATTACAGTTAGAGATGAAATTAAAGTTGCAAATCAACTGACCTGGATATGGGAGATTATCTGAAATTACCCTGGATTATCTCAGTGTTGTCAAAGTAATTACAGGGTCCTTAAATGCAGCAGATTGAGGCAGGAGAGATGGAGAACCAGAGGGAGAACCAGAGAGAGGAGAACTTGGTTAACTATTAATGGCTTTGAAGGAAGAAAGGGATCCTTGAGCCATGGAATGTGAGCACATTCTAGAAGTAGGAAAGTGCATGGAAACAGGACCTCCTCAGAGTCTCCAGGATTGTTTCCCTGCCAACATCTTTATTTTTAATCCAGTGAGACCTATTTTGGAATTCTGACGTACAAAACTGAAAATAGTAAACTGGTATTGTTTTAAGTCACTGACTTTTTGCAATAATTTGTCATGGCACATATAGTGGAATAGAAACCTAATACATAGACTACCCAAGGCTCATTATTGTCCTGGTTATGGAATAAATACAAGAAATGGAGCAGAACCACTCAGTGCTCTTAAGACCTCACCCAGCACTGGCATTCTGTTGCCTCTGCTCCACTCACCAACTGTGTGGTGAGGAAATGCACATTCATTCTCACAGAAGAAATCTTAAAATCACATGGCAAAAGGTTTAGATCTTGATAGAGGTAAATTCTTGGGCAAAATAATGAAATTTAGTGCAGGGACATCTTACTGCAGTAACATGAATTCATAATTCATATGAAAATACTAACTTGAATGTTTTACATATTAAATTAGAATTCAGACATTTATTATGATTCAGTGAAAAAAGAAAAACAGTCCTGTCATTAACAGCAACATGGATGGACCTCATGGGCATTAGGCCGAGTGAAATAAATCAGATGGAGAAAGATAAATACAAATAAGTATAATCTCTCTTATATGTGGAAGCCAAAAAAAGTCAATGTCATAGAAACAGAGAGCAAGTGCTGAGGTTGAGGGAAATAAGATTTTGGTAGAAAGGTACAAACTTTCAACCAGAAGATGAATAAATTTTGAGACACTATCTTACAGCACAATGACTATAGTTAACAATACCTGTACTGCAGACTTGAAAGTGGCCAAGAAATAGGTCATAAATGTGCTTACAACACATACAAAAGAAATGTAACTATGTGAAGTGACAGATATGTTAACTAACCTTATTGGGGTAATTATCTGCAATATATGTATGTCACATTACATTATATTAATACATCTTAAACTTACATAATGTTATACATCATCTACATCTCAATAGAGCAGAAAAATACATTTTAAAAAATCCATGTATCCCATTCTCTAAAATGAGACACCATTTTACACACATTACTGTATATTAGTAAATTATAAAAGTTGGGTGATTTCACATGTTATGTGGAAAGTGTAGGTATGAATAGCCTGGAACCATATAAAATGAACTACCATTCTGGAGAGCAAACTAGTAGCTCTTGCTGAAACTAGGAATGTATAAACCCTACCATCCAGAAAGGCCTACCTGCCCACCCCTTAATAAAACTCTCATACAAGTATACAAGACAGACACAGACAAGGCAAGGCAATGTTTATTGAAGTGTGTGGTTAAATGTTATAGAGTACTTGTTAGTAGGAGAATTAAAATGCGACATAGGCATTTACTAAGCAGCAGCCAAAAGCAGTGGGTTAAACTTGAGCACAGAAACATGTTGGGTGGGGAAAGAGGGAAGGAACGGGAGATCCCATAGCAAATACCATCTGTGCAAAATTAAATGCCCACACAGCACTGTGTATTTTTCAAGCATCAGTAATTACCTAAATAAACATGTAGCAGGTGGAGCAGAAGAACATGTATCAAGTACATTCACAGGTGCCTATGGAGTATAGGAAATGGGATTGAGAAAATTAGACAAAGGACTTTTTAAATGAAAGATGATGATAGTAATTCAAAAACTAAGGAGTATTGGAGAAATCAAATTCTACTCACCTGATCCTTAGGAAACTAGAAGGAAAGGTCAGAGGAAGAGAGAGAAAGAGGCTAAGGAAGAACGGAAAGATGCTGGAAGAGGTAAGGGAGGATTTTGTCAACAATTAGGTAAAAGCTTCATAAAGCAGTTTCTCATCACAATCTTTTTCCATTAAGTTTTATATTGGAGGGAGGAATACACTTTCCAAACAGTTTATTTTAATAATATGCTAATTATATATAAATTATGTATATTTGCATCCACTTTATACATTATATAATTATATTTAGATTAGAAATATAATGCATATTACATATAATATTCTAAGTGTACATATATGAGAGAGAGAATCTTACTGAAATTTATCTGTAGCTACTTTATTTCTCTCCTTAACTGTTTTGAATAAGCAAGACTTTGAGAGCTATTTGACCCAAAGAGTTAATTTTTTTTTGCTTTATTGTCTTCATTTTATTTTATCTTGTTTATTTAGTTTATTTTTATTGCACTTTATTGCCTTTTAGCCCCCTTATACTTCCTCTTCCCCCACAATCTCCATACTGTTGTCCATGTCCATGAGTCCTTTTATTTTCTGTTGACTTCTGTACTCTCTAAATTACCCTACACAGCTATCATCTTGCTGTCTATTTATGAGTCTGTTTCTGTTTTGCTTGTTAGTTTGGGTTGTTCATTAGATTCTGCATATGAGTGAAATTATATGGTATTTGACTGTCTCTGACTGGCTTATTTCACTTAGCATAATGTTCTCCAGGTCCATCCATACTGTTGCAAAGGGTAAAAATTTCTTTTTCTTTCTTTTTTCTTTCTTTCTGTTCTTTCTTTCTTCTTTTTTCTTTTTTAATGGCTGGTAGTATTTCATTGTGTAAATGCCCCAGGGTTGTTTTATCCACTTGTCTACTGATGGACATTTGGGTTGCTTCCAAGTAAATAACTCTGCAATGATCATAGGGATGCTTATGTTGTTTTGAATGTTTGGGGTTTCTGTGGATATATACCCAGGAGTTGTATCATTGGGTCAAAAGGCAGGTCTATTTTTAACTTTTTGAGGTATTTCCATACTGCTTTCCATAGTGGCTGACCAGTCTGCATTTCCACCAACAGTGCAAAAGGTTCCCCTTTCTCCACATCTTTGCCAGCACTTGTTGTTTGTGATATATTGATGGTAGCCATTCTGACAGGTGTGGGGTGATATCTCGTTGTGGATTTAATTTGCATTTCTCTGACAGTTAGTGACATTGAACATCTTTTCATTGGCCATCTGAATGTCCTCTTTGGAGCAGTGTCTACACAGATCCTTTGCCCATTTTTTAATTGGAATGTTTGTCTTCTTGGTGTTAAGTTCTTTATAAATTTTGGATATTAACCTCTTACTAGATGTGTCAGCAAATATGTTTTCCCATTTTGTGGGTTGCCTTTTTATTTTGTTGATGGTTTTCTTTGCTCTGAAAAATGAAATGGAGGCAAGCTCACTATCAGACATGGAATTCAAAATAATGATGATAGAGAAGCTCAATGAACTCAGTGAGTTCAAAGAAAACTACAAACAACTCCAGGGGAACTATGAAGAACTCCAAGAGAACTACAAAGAACTCCAGGGAAGCTACAAGGAACTTACTGAGAACTACACCAGCATTAAAAAGGACATAGAAACCATCAATAAGAGCCAGAGGAAATGAGGAATACAATTTCTGAATTGAAGGAATTCAATCCAGTAGAAGGAATGAAAAGCAGGCTAGAGAAAGCAGAGGATTGGCTCATCTAGCTGGAGGTCAATGTAGAAAAAAATTCTCAGGCAGTGCAACAACAACAAAAAAGACTGAAAAAGAGTGAAGAGGTTTTAAGAGAGCTGCAGGACAACATGAAACATAATAACATTCATATCACAGGGATACCAGAAGGAGAAGAGGAGGAGCAAGGGATAGAAAACCTGTTTGAAAAAGTAGTGACAGAAAACTTCCCTAACTTGAGGAGAGAAAATGTCATGCAAACTCAGGAAGCACAGAGGGTTCCAAGGAAGATGAACCCAGATAGGTCCACTCCAAAGAACATCATAATGAAAATGGCAACTTTCAAAGACAAGGAAGGAATCCTAAAAGCAGCAAGAGAGAAACAGCTAATAACATTTAAGGGTGCTCCCATAAGGTTATCAGCTGATTTCTCAACAGAAACAGAGGAAGCCAGAAGGGAATGGCAAAAAATATTTTAAGCAATGAAAAACAAAGGCCTGCAACTAAGAATACTCTACCTAGCAAGGCTGCCTTTCCAAATGGAAGGTGAAATAAGGATCTTCCCAGACAAAAGAAGTCTAAAAGAACATATCTCCACCTAACCAGCACTACAAGAGATGCTAAAGTGTCTGCTTTAAGAAGAGAGACAGACAGGAACACAGGTACAAAGGCAAATGAATTAAATGCACCAATGAAAAGACATAGGGCAGCTGAATGGATAAGAACTAACTTTAACTTATGAATGATTTAAAGTGATTTTGTTACTATATCTGAAGAACCCTGAAACACCAATTCATAAGAACCTATGTTCCCCTAAGTTCATAGCAGCACTATTTGCAATAGCCAAGTGCTGGAAACAGCCTAAGTGCCCATCAGTGGATGATTGGATCAAAAAACTTTGGTATATTTACACAATGGAATAATACACAGCAGAAGGCAAGAAGGAACTTCTACCCTTTGCAACAACATGGATGGAACTAGAAAGTTCCTGGCTTAGTGAAATAAGCCAGTCAGTGAAAGACAAATACCATATGATCTCACCCATTACAGGACAACAATGAACAAAACAAACAAACAAGCAAAACAGAACCAGATACATGAATACAATGAATAGACCTTCAGTGGCTGAGGAGTGGAGGGAGGCAAAGAAGGGGAGCAGTTTAGTCAAGGAACTACTATGGAAGAACCATGGACATGGAAAACAAGTGGGATTGAGTTTGTGGGGGAGTGGGTGGATGTGGAAGGGAACAGAGGGGAGTAAAAAGGGGATGGATGTAATACAACAACAATAAACTTCTTTTAAATCCCCCCCAAAAAACCTCTCAACAAAATGGGAATAGAGGGATGATACATGACAAACCCACTGCTAGCATCATGCTCCATGGGCAAAAACTATAAACATTCCATTTTGCTTAAGATCAGGAGCAAGACAGGGATGTCTTCTTTCACCTCTTTTATTCCATGTTAACACTGGAAGTTCAACAAGGAGAAATAAAAATAATCCAAATTGGAGAGGAAGAAGTAAAACACTAACTCAAAAACACATCAGCACCCCTATGTCTTTATTCACAGATGTCATAAAAATGTGGTGGCCTAAGTGATCAGTCACTTTGGTGTGTCCTCAGTCATGGAAAATTTTCTTTGCAGGATGCAAGTTCTTTCAGTCTTTCTTTCAAGGTGAAGCAATGGAGAGAAGGCTGGGTGGCAACCTAGTGATATATTGGGGTAAACCCCATCTTCCAATGAGAGAACAGAGCATGTAACATGGTTTCCCTGGCTGCAGAATTTGTGATGGAACCATTATCTTAGCCTCAGGAGTAACAGTACTTCCCACTGCTGCTATCCACACTGACTGCTCCCTGTTTGCAGTTCCTGTGGCACATATTTATTTCATGTCTGCTACATTAGTACTCACTTCTTCTGTCACTCTAGTGTCTCATTGACTGATATGCCAGAGACAGTGAATTTTTGTTGAGATTGAGAACTATGCTAGACATATAGTAAATTTTTATTATCACATGAATTAATGAATGAACAAACAGGTGATTGTCTTTTCCATCTATCCCCACCATATGTACACACACACACACACACACACACACACACACACCTCATACATATACATATTCCCCCATAGAGCCCTGTTCAGTTATTTCTCTCACTATTTCAACTTTTCATTTCTACTGGAGTCCTTGCTCACAGATGTCTCCTTAGTTTTGCATAATTCTACTTCCTTTGTGTACCAATCAGGCTCTCTCTTCAGTTTGAGATTCAGGAGCTGCAGTGTTTAAGTAAGTTGTAGAAAAGATTAAAATATAATAGGAAACAAAAGCAGAGTTTCTTTTCTTACAGAATCACTTGGCCTGGATTATCAGCACACTTTGGCATGTAGGCCTACACCCTGACCTGCTGGATGGTGAAGTGAAGCAGGCCAACCATTAGCACGATTCTCACCTCCCTTTCTTTCCACCCTATGTTCCTCTGTGGCCAGTCTGTTCAGTAACTCTCAGGGAAAACAAGTTTATTCCCACAAAGGTGCATAAGACTTCCTCTGACTGCATTTCATTGTAAAAGAACAGAGGGTGTTTTAAAAAGGTAACTATGCTGATGATAATATTTTTGACTTTAGTGAAGAAGGTGTTTTAAAAAATAAGATACTTCTCCCTCATGAGAAAACAGCTCATTTCAAATGTGAAGCAGGATTAGCACCTTGTCTTAGTACATCTAGGGTGCTCTTTCAAAATGCCATTGACTGGGTGACTTACACACAGTTTTATTCTCACAGTTCTGGAGGCTGTGAAGTCCAAGGTCAAGACCCCAGCTTATTTGATGTCCAATGGAAGATAGCTTTCTATTTCACAGCCTCTTTTTGCTGTGTCTTCACCTGGTGGAAGGGGTAACTGAGCTCTCTGGGGTCTCATTTATAAGGGTATCAATCCAATTCATGAAGGATACACCATCATGACCCAATCACCTTCCAAAAGCTCCACCTCCTAATATTATCACATTGGGGGAGGGGTAATTTTCCAATGTAAGAACTTGGGGGACACATTCAGTCTATAGCACACTTCTTTGCATTCACCATAACTAATCCACTCACCAGGGCATTTTCAAATAATCTGTGGGAAATGCAAGAGGAGTTTTTACATTACCCACCAGGCAACATTTACTTCAAAAGTTCATATCTGTCATCTATTCTCAAACCTTTACCAATACACTTTGGTCCCTCTATAAATGTCCAAACTTGCCCACCAGAACCCCTCCTCTCTGACAATGAAACTTTCCAAAAGCTCAGGATTCACTCTTCCTAGAAGACAATGAGGGCTTTCTGTCACACAAAAACTAGGTCAGACTAAGAGCTAAGAACTGAAACACTGGGCTGATTTTTTTTTTTCTTTGTTAAGTTCTTGATTGTATATGCATTTATGTAAGTACATTTTATCAAGAGGGACTCTTCATGGGCATTTATCAGTTCAAATAGTTTTTTCATATTGTTTTCCAGAATTAAAAAAAAAAAAAAAAAAGATAGCTATTGGAATCAGCCTCAAAATTAGAATTGAAAAATCACCCTTTTTAAAAAGTATATGTAATTTGTAAAGCTATAGGTTACAATGATTCTCTACCCTGACAATTCTTTAATATTCAATCTCTGTAGAGCAATACAGCTTTTATCAGTTAAAAGGTTAAATTGTAAGCCACTGAAGAGGCTGACTTCAAGCTTAGCTCAGAGTGGAAAATTTATTACATGGTCATGATCTCTTTTAGTATGCAAGGTAAATAGCCTCATTCAGAATATAATGTGAAGGAGCATCACAACCTTTCCAGCAAAGTCAGAGAGGTCAACTCAATGGAAGTGGGGGAGGCCAGTCAATGGAAACAGGTCTCTGATGTGCTATATTCTTATCTTGTTTGCTGAGTCATTTTAAGAAAAATGGTATCAGTCAGGGAAGAAAAAACAGCCCTGTTAGAAGGTTAAGAACCCCCACCCACCCCAAAAAAAAACCTCCAGAATTTTGTGTCAGGGATTATGAAATCCAGGAATAAACAAGCAAGTTGAAGAAGTCTGGAAGCCAAGAGTGAGAAAGTGTAGCAAAAGGAATGAGTTCTTCAATTAACAGCAGCTTTTCTTTAACCCTGAGCTGGCCCTTCAGCATAGCTGGAAAGCAAGTGGAGCTTGTTTTTCATTGTGCACATTTTCATTTCCTTATCTTGCATGAAATCTCTTCCTTCACTGACAGCACAATTAACTTCTCCTCTAAATCCAAAGTTTCAGCACAGAAATCTTGATGAAACATGCTGTTTGGTCATGATCTTGACATTTCCATTTTCCCAAAGGTTTCATGTTACATCTAGAGCAGTCATGGCTTATCTTTTCTTGCCTTCTTCTGCCAGCTTTGCAGGGTGTACTTGACATTAAATAACAGGAGTGGTCCTGACCAGTGTGGTTCAGTGAACTGAGCATCTGCCTGAGAACCAAAGGGTTGCCAGTTCAATTCCCCATCAGGGCACATGCATCTGGGTTGTGGGCCAGGCCCCAGTTGGGGGTGTGTGAGAGGCAACCAGTCAATATTTCTCTCACACATCCTTGTCTCTCTCCCACTTTCTCCCTCCCTTACCCCCTCTCTAAAAGTAAATAAATACAATCTTAAAAACAAAAAACAAACAAACAAAAAACCAACCCTGGCTGGTGGCTCAGTGGATAAGTGCCAGCCTGTGAACCCAAAAGTCACTGGTTTGATTCCCAGTCAGAGTGCATAACCAGGTTGCAAGCCAGGTCTCCAGCTAGGTCGCCAGCTGGATGCAGGTAAAAGGCAGCCATACATTGATGTTTCTCTCCCTTTCTTCCTCCCTACCTGCCCTTCTCTCTAAAAATAATGAATAAAATTTTTAATAAATAAATAACAGGAGTGGCTGACCCTGCAGATGGGCTAAAAGGAGAAGCCCAGAGATCCATTGCCCACACACAGTTGGCCAGTCCTCTCCCTCCAGGGCAGAAATGCATCAAGTGGTGATTCTCTGGGGGGCAACTCTCCCAGTGACTTTCTTCCACAAAATAATGATTCTAATGGATATTGCAGAGCAGGTGGATTTTAGGAGAGCACAAAAATAATACTTTTGGCATTAAATAAAAACAACAAATGGACAAACAGTCTTTCTAGGCTAGCATTATCTAAAATATGGAAAACGTACAGTTTTAAAGGTCCTAAGTATTAAAGATAGCAATGCCTTCCCAGTGCTCATATATGAGAAAATAATATTTCCCTCAGAAAGAAGTATCAAATGATTTAGGAGGTAACTTTCTAATGCATCAACATTCTGAAAAGATATTATTAACCTTACTGGAAAGCCACAGGATATTGCTATTTAAAGATGGTGGGGAAACTTTTAGGGACAAGTTAGTTTCCCTCAACTATATCTGTGACTGGTTGTAACAACCCTGCTAATTTTAAAAAAGAGAGGTAAAAATTATCTCACATTTACATACCATTAACCACTTTAATGGCATAAGAGGGGACTTAGGCAGCTCACAGTTGCAGACTAACTGCTTTGCTGATAGAGGGGGAACCAGAAAAATGTCACCACTGAGTAAAAATGAGTAAGACTTTTTAGTTCCAACACCTCTGAGAAAGCTTTTCATTGTAATTTCAGTGACCTGATTTCTTAAAAAGAGTAAACCACAGGGTCTTAAGATCTAATTTATTTTGTCACTTTGGAACATTTTGATACTTTATACTATGGCATTTGGATTATACATTCTGGCTATGATAAGCAAGTTGTATAATATACAATAAATGTTTATGTAGGTGATCACATCTTGATAGGGGAACCATTGGTCATGTTGGAGTCAGGAATCTATCAACAAAGAAAACCATTGACTTCCATTGTAATCTGGCAGTTGGAAGATAATCTTTATTCTATAGGAAAGGAAAAAGAATGAAAAACAATCAGAGGAGGGAAACATGGTAATAATATGGAGAGACAGAAAAGATATTTTCTATCAAAGTTATTGGCTAAGTAACATTTTCTCCCACAGCAATCTAACAATCTAAAAAAATAAGAAGATAGAATTTCTATTCCACTAATTTGCTCTCCCATCAGTCCCTTATCAATATTTGGCCAAGGTAGAAAACTCAGCAGGCTATAGTGTCCTGCTACAGATGATGAATTCTAAAGTAGCCCAATCAGTACCCAAACCAATTACATTCACCTTTTCTAAACTATACACATCGTTACTTTATTCTATATCCACTCAAGCATCAAAATGCACAGAAACCACAAGACAAGAAGTAAAACAAAAGAGGAAGTCACAATTAATTCCAGAAAAATGTATTTTGAATGTGTAAAATGCCACAGTCAAAATGCTAGAAATTGTAAGACTTCTGGTAGCAATGACTGTCAAGGATTAAAAATATTTTTATGTTTGATTGGTTCAGATTACCTGGAAAACCATTCAAAGGAGATTAAGAAAACCTCACCTGGGTTCAGTTACAGCTATACCACATGAAAAGCTCTCCGGCACTCATGAGTCTCATTCCTAAGCAGCCTCATCCATGAACTCATTTCATCTCCATTTCTAACTTAAAGAACCTAAACATCTTTGGATCATTTCCTCCTGTCCAATTAGAATTAACATTTCAGGCACTAACAAGAGCCTTTGGATCACTGAATTTGTTATACTCAGTAGAATATATACCCTTCTTTTAAGATATTATCAATGAACTCAAAATCCTGAATATCATCTTTATAATGTTTCCCACCTACTCAAAGTGAACTTGATTCTTGTAACAAGAAGGAAAACAGAATATTGTTATAAATTGGGTTAATCTAAATAAAATACAAACCGTTCTAAGTTCCCTGCTCTGTAAAATAGGGATTTATTAATGCATTTATTCATCTATATGATTAAACTTAAATTAGGTAAAACACTTAATATGCCATTTTATATAGAGTACAATTTTAATAATGTAGCAATTATTCTTTTAAGAATAGACATCAACATAATAATTTGAGACCATGTATTATTTAAAATTAGTATTTATGCTAAATTACATATATATTAGTCAAAGCAACCTTCAAAAAATAATATTGGGTTGGCCAAAAAGTTTGTGTACTTTTTTCCAAACTATGGTTCCAGTGGTACTTAGTTGTCTTTTCCATTTGAAGCAATTTTGTTAGATTGTATTATGACAATTGTCAGATTCGTGTGCATTTTTTTTAAAGTATCAAAATTGGCAAATGTTTGTGCAGCCATTTCATATTAAAGATGGAAGAAGATATGAAACATTTTAATGTATTATGCTTTATTATTTAAAGAAAAGTAAAAAAGCAAGTGAAATTATAAAAAGATTTATGCAGTATATGGAGAAGGTGTTGTGACTGACCCAACATGTCAAAAATGTTTTGCAAAGTTCCTTGGTACTATTGACATTTTGGCCAAGTAATTATTTACCATGGCTCTTATGCATTGGAAGATATTTATGGGCACCCCTGCCCTCTACCCACTAGAAACCAATCCCATGAGATAGCTGACATACTCAAATATCCAAATCATTAAAGTTACTGGTGAAAATGTAAAATGTGTCCTTTATTTTATGGAAAAAACAAAGTAGGCTTTTTGACCAACCCAATATAATGCCTTAAGTGTATTTAGTATTTAACAACACAGGATGAAAGTAAGTGAACTAAACATTAAACTAAAGAAGTTATAAAAAATACATTAAGTATAAAAATTCAGCAGAAGAGTGGACAGAAGTTATTGTATGAGAAAACAAAAACACTGTAAAATCTCATCAAGGGAAAAACATATTTCCATCTCATCAATCACACCCAAAAATCCAAACCTATATTAACATATAAAAGGTCATATAAACAGATTCTGAGAAAATTGAAGCAATTGTAAGAGAATGAAATAATACTTAGCACTAAATAACAAAATATTAACAAAAATGTAAAATATAGTATCATAACTGACACAAGAAGCAGAAAATTTGACTGATCAAATAACTACCCTGAATCTGCCTAGTTCTGTCAATGTCGACCATTAATACTCTAGTCCAGGGGTTGGCAAGTTTTTCTGTAAAGGGCCAGATAAGTAACTTTGGCTTTGCTGACCATCCAATCTCTGTTGCAGCTACTCAGTTTTGTCATTGTAACATGAAGGCAGCCTTACACACTATAAATTAGTGGCTGTGTTTCTACAAAGCTTTATTTACAAAAAAATAAATAAATAAGTGGGAGGTAGATTTGGCCCGCAGGTCACAATCTGTAAACTTGATCTACTACAAGTTACTAGCTTATAATAGCAAACTTCCAGCTAGTTGACTTACATTTACACTGAAGACCAACATCCCCACCCGAGCTGTTCTCCACACTTAAGGAAGGCCATTCTAGTTAAGTAATATACCCTCCTGATTTGCCCTTCATGTCTTTGAATATATTTGTTCTGATGGTATGTCAGAAATTCATAAAGCAGTTCACAAGGCCTGCAATTTTTCAGTTGCTATCTGCTGCCAGCACAGGTTTCCATTTAGCCCCTGTCCTCTTGCAGCTCAGGACTTTTGAACATGCTTATTTCTGGCCTAGATGCTTCTCACCCTCCTCTCCCCTGATTAAATCCTCATAACTTATACCCCAGGTCATCTTTCACTTTCTCAGCTAATTATTCTCTGATTTATCTGCCAATTGCAAAATCCTTGGCCTTTCCTAGCACTACATAGAGTTTCAATTGTATGCATATTTGTTTTAAATATTTGGATCATCATATGTCTCCCCACTAAAGTATATACTCTAGGAGGGTAGAAGAGTCTGGTCTGTTTAATAGTTTGTCCTCGGTGCCCAGCATCATGGCTGGTACATAACAGGTACTCAAATGTTGTTTGTTGAATGAGCTAACAAACTAAAGAAAGCATAAACAAGTAAATGAGTCATGGAACAAATTTAAACACATCAAATAAATATCTTCAGAAAAGATTTCATGGCCAGTAATAGAATGAGTTGTTTCAATGTTTTTGATCCTCGGGCTTTATTAAAGTACTCTAAAGCATAAAAACATTGGGAAGCTTCTCCAATGTATTGTATAAAACCAGCACTGACTTATGTTAACAACAACAAAAGAAGAATTAGGGATTGTCTTTTCGCATTACATTTTTCTGACCTTTGTGGCCCAATACGCAGGATGTTTTCAGTTTTCCAGGTTGTTTCAATGTGCAAGTAAGGCTGAGACCCCACATCCAGGCAGCTGCAGGGGACAGGAGGGAAGGCGGTGAATGGCGCTGAGAGCAATGGGTCAAGATATCAGATTTAGATATTTCCAGTGAAGCAAACTTATAGTCATATATATTTTTATTATTAAACACTGCATTTATAAATGATACTTCGATTACAAGATTAGAATGTATTTTTTATCTCTTCAATTGCTTTAAGAATCAGGACATGCTGATCCAAGAACAGCTAGATAGAACAATAGAACAAAAAAGCCCTGAACCCTACACTAGCCTATATAAGAATTCATTGTAAGATAAACCTGATTTAATAAATCAGTGGTGAAATAAATGATTATTTAATAAATGGTCCCAGAAACTTGCTTAACAATTCTGAAGAAAGTAAAGATTTCTGTCTTATATAACAACCCAATAAATTATGTAAAACATAACAGATGAAACTTTAAAACAACCTAAAGTTTAAAAACAGTAAATATTTAATGTGTCATGTAAGAAGTTCCTAACACATAAAATACTGACAGAAATAGCAAATAAAGATGTCCATAGTTTGTCTAAGTAAAAAAATTGAAGTTTATGTACAGGATGGGGCAAAAGTAGGTTTACAGTTGTGAGTATGCAACAGAGTTTTTTCTTCTATTATTAGTTACTAATTATTGTATGATTTTCCATAGGAACAGCTGTAAAACCTATCTTTTCTCCACCTTGTATATAAACATCAATATATATGTATGTTCTTATACATATATAATAGATTAACAAACAAAACAAAAAGTAAGACAAATGATGGTAAAATTCAGTGTGTACTTTCATTATGGTTGGTACTAGTGTAAAGTTATAAGTTTTGAACAAAACAAATTAGAAGCTAATAACCTTTAAAAATTATAATTCGGTCTTGTAATACATAGGTCACAATGATATTTATTACATTTTTTGTAATAGTGAAACATTGGAACAAACTAAATAATAATAATGTGAGATTGGGTAAACAAAACAATGTTTTCTTATGACTTAATAGTATACATTTATTTCAATTTATTCTACTGAAGTAAATTTAGAGGTCATGAGGAAATGTCTATGACTGAATCAGGGAATAACAATGAATGAACTAATCAAGAAATAAAAACTGTGTATGTATGTGTGTGACATGCCAATACTAGATCCACTGGATCATAAAAATAAAATTTATTTTGATTTTATTCTTTATAGTTGTCTTTATTTTCCAAGTTTCATCCAGGAGACATGTATTCCAGTCAGAAAAAAATGTACTCTAAATTAAAGAAAGATACAATTTTATAAATATATTCTCAGATATCACTTGTCTTTCCTCTTTTTATTCCTTCCCCTATTGTGTGAATTATTTCAAAAGAAAGAGGAACTAACAACTGGTAAATTCATATATGATCTATTTTTGATGTTTATATCATAGTCCTTTTTCTTTCTGTAGCATTGAGTTTATGCTTTACAGTTAGTTATGTTTGAAAAAGAGATTGTATCATGAATCGTGAATGTCGGATACTGATCTTTACCAGATGATAATATTTAGTCATTATATTTCCAGATCTAATTGACAAAATGTCACAGCTCCACGAAATATGAATTTTGCTTAAGATGATAGAAAGCCAAGTGGAAGCTATCAGGAGCACATTGGCTGAGTAATCATTTCAGTGACACCCAAGGATCCATGCTGTGAGAGGAGAACGAACAATCTTTATCTTTCTTTCACCTGAGCATAGTCCAAATGCTCAGCTTACTATAAAATAAAGAAAATTGAGTATCTCAAAGGTCATGTTTCATTAAAAACTACAGATTCTAATACGGGCTCTTAAAAATCTTAAGTGGAGATGAGTTTGTGTCACTTAACCAAATTATTTCTATAGTTGAAATTTTTGAACATTCACTGTCTTTGCAGCATCTCATTGGACCACACCCTTGTCATTGGATTTCAGATTACATTTTATTTGTTAACTGTTAGCAGATTTTATTTTGGACTAAATGTCAAAAGAAAAACTGGACCTCTTCCCAGTGCCTATCCCACAGCTTTCAGCATCCTTGGAGGACACATGTAACAATAAATGCTTTATCGACTTCTTGCAGTGCCATTATCCTGCTTGGCACAGTAACATTTATTCCTTGATGTCTATAGCCCATCACAGAATAATTCAGCTTTCTGGGTAAAACTCGTGCAGAGAAGAAACGAATCTTCTGCTTTGGAACTGGATAGGGTCACAGCCTAACAGGACCCCATTCTGCCTAAAGAATGTGACCCTGTAAGTACCCCTAGTCCAGAAGAGGCTCAGGCTCCATGAAAGACCACTTTCCTTCAGAAAGAAAGCTGGCTTGAAGACCCCAGCTTACCTTAGTCTTTGAAAATGAACGATGTTTCATGGAAGTACTTAATCTGGACAATGAATAAAAACAATGACTATCTTTCATTGAACATTTGTTTACTGTAAGTTAGCCAACATTCTGGCAATCACTTATGCACACTCATTTAATCCTCACAATATCCCTAAGAATTTGATGCCATTATTATCTTTATTTCCTAAATGAGAATGGAACTGAAAGTGCAAGTTCTACTGCCTGCCTCAGCAAAAGCCAAACTCACGAGACTGGTGCTGGTGCAAAAGGAAAGAGGTTTATTGGGGTGCTATGACTTGGGAGAATGGTGGGCTCCCTAGTGCAGTAGTCCCCAATTTTTTGGCACCTGGGGCTGGTTTTGTGGATTTCTCCAGACTGAAGGGGTTGGTAGTTTTGGGATGATTCAACCTCATTATATTTATTATACACTTTATTTTATTATTATTACATTCTAATATATTTATGAAATAATTATACAACTCATCATAACGCAGAATCAATGGGAGCCCTGAGCTTGTTTTCCTGAAACTAGACAGTCCCATTTGGGGGTGATGGGAGACAATGACACTTGAAGTCTGTTGCTTATGTCCAGTCTACTTTGTAACCTTACTTTGGTTGCTGTCACTGCAGAAAACCCTGCTTCACAAAGATGGAATATTGGACACTGAAGCAGGTTTTTCAGTGCTTTTGTGGCAGTCTTCAGGATATTCTGCCTTGGCTTTAATCCAGAATGTATGGAAATTTGCAGCTGTCTGAAACATCCTTTTACAGCCATCATCATTTGTGATCTCAGGCAGTTGGTCCTCTTGCAGCATGGACAAGTTTGACTCGCCTGACCTATTCACAAATGGATTGTGATTCCATTTCTTCCCAGTTTGGAGGTCTTTTGAAGCTGAGAAGTAATGCTCAAGCTTTTGAAAGCTGAGATAGGTGATCATGCTTCTACTGAGACAAAGAAGGCTCTGGATCTTTCAAAATATCTGCTAATGTTTGAAACATGTCAAAATCTCAGTGTTCACTTGTCACCCCCATATTTTCAGTTTAGCTTTGAATGCAGCCACTTTATCTGCTGACTTGAATACAGTTGTCATTCTCCCCTGCAGTGACAGACTGAGTTCGTTGAGCAGGTGGAATATGTCACACAAGCAAGTTTTACAACCCATTCTGTGTCACTGAAGTGTGCTTCCAGTGGTGACTGTTTTTCTAAAAGAAATTTCTGGAGTGGCTCTCATAACTCAAAAGCTCTGGCCAGTGATCTACCTTTAGGAAGCCATTTCATTTTTGTGTACAAGAGAAGACACGTGTGCTCTGCATCCATCTCCTCATAGAGCTGCACAAACAGAAGTGAGTTAAGGGCATGTACTTTAATCTGGTTTATAATTTTAATCACATCCTGCAAAATGTTGTTAAGTTCAGCTGACATTTTCCTTCAAGCCATTGTAGGCTCACATTCAGAAGGTAATTCTTTGACCCGAGTAGTGAAACAAGAAAGCTGTCCAGTCACGGCAGCCACTCTGTCCATGCGTATACCAACACAAATAACCAGTTCATCTTTTCTGATATGGAATCAAAGACTTGAATAGTTCTGCAGCTGTGTTAGGGTTGGCAACAAAAGTGCATATAAAACATCCTTGTGCACATCTTCCTGAAAAATACACCATACAAAAACAAGCATTGTTGCCTTGTTGTCCACATGGGTAGACAGGTCAACCTGGATTGTGTACCAGAGTGACTTGTTAATGTTCTCTAACAATGGTGTCTCAGTATTCTCAGCTATTTCCCTAATTTGTCTAGTTACATGGTGCTAGCCAAAAGAGGAACATGTGCCACCTTTTGAACTGCAGCCTCTCCTAAAAGTTCACAGCAATTGTCCTTAGCAGCAGACAAGATCGACTCTTCACCAATAAATAGTAAAGGGCTTTTTAGCTTTACCGATGCATTAGCCACTAAGATGATGCTTTCAGTGCAAACACATCTGATGAAGTGCTGGCCTTCATCAGAATACCTTTCACTGAATACAGCAGTTATTTCACAGAATAACTGCTTCTATTTTTTGTGTTCCTATTTTGTCTTTTGAAAGTCTCCAAAAGCTTGTCTTTTAATGTAAGGTGCTCGGTGTCCAGTGGCAAAGAAGTGTTGAAGGTTTCATGGCTTCATTGGATAGTTGGTCACCACATATACAAAACAGGATTAGAGAATGTGAATCATCTCTTGCCATGAGCCTGTAATTGAAGCAGGACTCTTGATATTTTCTTTTAAATGTAGCTTTCTTTTTGTTGGCAGTCTTAGAGCCTTCTGCTGTCTCATTACTGGGTCTTTCCCTCTTTTCAAAGAAGCTCTCCATTGACATTTGTTTGTTAGGCACTTTGGCTAGGACTAGCATGTGGGCTTACCAAAACTGTGACTGAGATAAGTGCACAGTGCAGGAAAGAGGTGTGGATGGAAGTAGTAAATAAAATAATGGGTGGGCCATGCGTGGAATAAAATAAGTATTGGATTCTGACTTAAATCCTGCCATCAGATGCAGCTGTACAATTGAAGTACATCAACTTACTTGCCACTATAAAGCCCGCCACCAGATGCAATTTAATTGTGACTTGCCACTCACTGACAGGATTTTGATATCTACAAGGCAGTTGTTTTATTATGGCCTCTGTGCAGTCAAACCTCTGTGTTAATTATAATCTGTATTTGCAGCTGCTCCCCAGCAATAGCATCACCAGCTCACCTCTACCTCAGATCATCAGGGATTAGATTCTCATGAGAGACATGTATCATAAGAACATGTAACCTAGATCTTTCGCATGTGCAGGTCACAGTAGGATTCAAGCTCCTATAAGAATCTAATGCCACCATTGATTTGACAGGAGGTGGAGATCAGATGGTAATGCAAGCGATGGGGAGTGGCTATAAGTACAGATGAAACTTCACTCACTTGCTAGCCACCCACCTCCTGCTGTGAGGCTCTGTTCCTAACAGGCTGCTGACTGGTATTGGTCCAGGCCCAGGGGCTGGGAACCCTTCTTGCTCAAGCCTGCAGTTCCAATAGGGAAAGGGAAGGGAGGGGTTTATTTTCCATATCCAATTATCTTGCCAGCCTTTGGCCTGCTGTGGCCCTGTTCATTGATCTTTCTAGCCTTTAGCACACTCTGTGTAAGAACTTCTTGGCCAATGAGGGACACTTCTTTGCATTTCCTGATTGTCTGTGGGTAATAAGAAAAATGAGATGTGGACACAGCTATAGCCCAGATTTGTACTACTTAACAACAGAAATTATTTGTTATCTATGTAGCAGGAAAAGAACAATAAATAAAGTAATACCATTTTAAGTAGTGTAATAAAACAGAATATTTATGAATATCTTAATAAAAATAGGCATGACCTTTATAGTGAAAGGTACAAAATTATCTGAGAAAAAAAATTTACAAAACCTGAATAAATGTAGAGATACACCATATTTATTGATTGAAACACTCAATATTTTTAAGATTGATTTTCATCATTATCCCAGCAGGCTACTTTATAGGAACTCAAACAAAGTTTATTTCAAAACACTAAAGACCTAGGATAGTCAAAATAATCTGATAAAAACCCAAGCTGGAAAACTAACACTCTGATTTCAAAGCTTACTACAAATATACAGCAATCCTGACAGTGTTGCATTAGAAAATGACCAAATAGATCAAGAAACCAGAATAGAAACTACAGGTAGAAACCCACGCCTCTTTAGTTAATTTTCTACAAAGTGCCAAGTGAATTCAATGGACAAAGAGGGGATCTGCAGGTGAGGTCTGCTGCTGAGATCACAGCTATCATGAAGGCAGGACACACTCTATCACCATTTGAAATGAAGAAGCACCAGCTACTCCCTGGGCACAAAGCAGGTTTAATTCAGGTTAGAACTCAGGTCTTCTAGATGTCATAGCTTATATTTTTTATTATTCTGATCTACTGAATCCTGAGATTACCTTGTAATATTGAAATATTATTCAACTATAACATCCTTGGCTAAAAACAAGTAATTTTGTTTTAAAAATAATTTACTAAAAATATGTAATAACCACTATCACCCTTAGCCACAAAACAAAAAGCCATTATAGAAGCAAAAATATCAAACATTATCTGAGCTGTGACACTGCACAATAACCTCTACTTGTGACAAAAAAATTTATGCACAGGCAAGTGTTTCTGCAATCTCATTGGTATTTAATTCCATACAACATACTCTTCATGCTGCAGACAGGTTTTCAAAGGTATAATTTTACACTAGGAGACAGCCACAAACCAGAGTTTTCTATATTTGTGTTTTGTTCTGTTTTGCCTCATAAAAACAATGCAGAGTTATAATATGTATAATCAGTGACATATTTATAAGAATTACAATACAGTGATTGGCAAAAGCTGGTTTACAGTTTCGAGTACACAAAAAATTTATTCTTGTATTATTACTTTTTCTCGTATTATATATTTTTCCACATGAACAACTGCAAACCTACCTTTGCCATCCCTGTATGTTCACAAATACTAACTTTATTCTTTGTATAAAAGAAGTTTCCCTGTAAGCAGTAAGTAACTAGTTGGTGATTAGGAACATGGTAATTTTTTGGTATGTAACATATTTGAACATGAATATTATTTAATGTCCTTTTTATTGTGTTTTTAAAATAATTTTTAAATGCTTTCTTTTTTAAAGATTTTATTTATTATTTTTAGAGAGAGGTGAAGAGAGAGAGGCAGAGAGGGAGAAAGGCATCAATGTATGATTGCCTTTCACCTGTCTCCAGCTACAGAGCTGGCTGGAGACCTGGCTTGCAACCTGGTTATGTGCTCTGGCTGGGAATCAAACCAATAACCTTTGGGTTCACAGGCTGGCACTTTATCCACTGTGCCACCAGCTGGGGCTTAAATAATTTTTGAGGTAATTGTAGATTCACATGCAGTTGTAAGAAATAATACAGTAATCCTACATACACTTCATTCAGTTTTCTTTTGAAAATTATAGTATATAATCTGATAATCAGGATATTTTCATCACCAGGAGGATCCCTCATTACCATCTTAAAAATACACCCACTTAATCACTTCCTCCATCTTTATCCTCTTCAAAACCTGTTCCTTACTCCACACAAACATTAAGCTGTTCTGCATTTCTGTAATTTTGTCGTTTCAAGAATGTCATATAAATGGAATCTTACAGTATGTAACCTTTTGTAATTTCTTTTTTTTACTAAATATTATTCTCTGGAGATTTTTTCCAGGCTGTTGGATTTGTCAATATTTTGTCCATTTTATTGATGAGTAGTATTCCTGATGTAGACGTATCACAGTTTGTCTAATCAGTCATTCATTGAAAGACATCTGAATTTGTTCCAGTTTTTGATTATCATGAATAGTTCCATTATGAACATTAGTTTACAAGTTATGTGAAGACATGAATTTTATTTCTCTATGATAAATGTCAAAGACTACAGTTGCTGGGTTATATGATAACCACATGCTTCTCTTTTCTGGAGTGGCTATACCATTTCACATTCCTATTAGTAATATATGAGTTTCCTCAGTCTCATCAGTTTTTTGGTGTAATCACAGTCTCTCTGATAGTGTATAATGATACCTCATTGTGTCCACACAAGGATTTGTACACAACATAGCTTGTATTTCCATAATTATTAATAGTGTTGAACATCTTTTCTTGTGCATATTTATCACCTGTACGTATATCCTCTTCAGTGTAATGTCTTTTCATGTCTTTTGTTTATTTTCTAATCAGATTGTTGTTTTTTACTGTTTGATTTGAGACTCCTATATGGATTTTAAATCCTAGTTCTTTGTTGGATATATGGTTTTCCAATATTTTTCTCACAATTTGTAGCTTTTGTTTTCATCCACTTTGAAGAGTCTTTGGCATAGCAAAAGTTTTTGATTATGGTAAGACTTGATTTATCTATTTTTCCTTTTAAGGAATGTGCTTTGGTTTCAAGCCTAAAACCTCAGTCTTAGTTGCTGAAGGTTTTCTTTTTTTCCCAAAAGTTTTATAGTTTTACATTTTACTTTTAAGTCTGTTATTCACTTTGAGCTATTTTTTGCCTTTGGATATCCAATTGCTCCAGCACATTTAGTTGAAAAACCTGCCTTTACTCCATTGAGTTCCTTTTGCATCTCTTCCAAACATCAGTCAGGGGACTATTTGCGTGGGTCTATTTCTGGGTTCGCTATTCAGTTCCATTGATCTATGTATCTGCCTTCACCAATATCACACTGCGTTAATTATATATGCCTTGAAATCAATCAGACTGATTCCTCCTACTTTATTCAATTTCATTTTAGGTCTTCTAGGCGCTATGCCTTTCACTGTAGATTTCAAAATAAGCTTGTCTATGTCTATTTTTAAAAAATCTGAGATTTTGATAGGAGTTGCATTCAGGTTACAAATCAATTGGGAATAACTGACATCTTTATAATTTTGAATCTTCCAATTCGTGAAGACAGCCTATTTTTTCATTATTTTGGTCTTTATTGTTAACATCATCTTGTCATTTCTAAGATACAGATTCCATATATGTTTTGTCAGATGTATTTCATTTTCTTTGGGGCAATTATAAATGATATTTTGTTTAAAATTTCAGGTTCTACATGTCCCTTGTTAGTATAGAGAAAGTGTGTGTGTTGATCTTATTTTCTGTTACATTTTTAAAATAATGTATTAGTTGTAGGAGGGTGTTTTTATAAATTATTTGGGATTTTCTATGTAGATAATCGTAACATTTTTAAATAGAGACAATTGTACTTCTTTTTAATCTGGATGCTCTTATTTTCTTTTTTGCTTATTATTCTGACTTAGATTTCTAGCACTATATTGAATAAGAGTGATGAGAATTGTCATTTTTGTCTTATTCCTAATCTAAGAAATAAAAGTATTTAGTCTTTCACCATTGAGTACAATGTTAGCTTATAGGTGTTCGCTGATGTTCTTTATAAAGTTTTTCGCTTACCATTTTTCCCTGTCTTGATGTTCCAGAATTCCTTTGTTTATTGTGTTCCTTCTGTTTATGGAATTTCCTTTATCCATTATTTTAGGGAAAGTCTATTGGTGACAAATCTTTTTTGTTTTTCTTCATTTCAGAATGTCTTGTTTTCTGCTTTATTCTTTAAATATAGTTTGACCTGATATAGAGATCTGTGTATAGAGCTCCGTTCTTTCACACTTGAAAAATATGGTTTCATTTTCTTTTGGCCTTCATGGTCCCAAGAAAGAAATACACAAATAATGAAATTGTTCTTCTTGTGTAGATAGATATGGTGTTTTTTTCTCTCTCCTGCTTTCAAGAAATTTTTTTCTTTTTCTTTAATTTTCAGAAGTTTGATTATGATGTTTCTTGGTGTGGAATTTTTTGGCTTATCCTATTTGTAATTTGTTCAGATTCTCAAATGCGTAGGTTTAAATACTTTACTAAATTTTGAAATTTTTCCTCACTATTTTGATGAGTACTTTTTCAGCCCACTTTCTTTTTTGTGTCTAAGACTCATTTTACCTAAGTTAGATCTATTGTTGTAATCCCAGGGGTCCTGAATCTCTCTTCAGTTCTTTAAGTCTATTATCTCTGTTTTCAGATTGTGTAATTTCTATTATTCTAGCCATAAATTCACTTATTCTTTCCACTGTTCACTCTGCTCTGCTATTGAGACCATTCAGTGAATGTTTTACTTGGATTATTGTATTCTCAGTTTTTGAACCTCCATTGTTTCTTTATGTTTTATATATCTTATATTTCTCAATTGAGCCCTTCTGCTTTTTCACTTGTTTCAAGAATGCTTGGAATTGCTTAGGGAAGTAGTTATATGAGGGCTGCTTTATCAGATAATTCTAACTTCTCTATCATCTGGCCATTATCCATTTATTATCCTTTCATTCATTTTTGGTATCTTTTTAGGTTGAAATATAAAAAGTGATTTTCAACTGAAACCCGAATATTTTGGACATATGTAATGATCCCTGGCTCTTACTTAAATCTTCTGTTTTAATTTGTTTCCTTTGATACTGCTTCAGCATAGAAAAGCTTGGGGATGGTTCCAACTCATTACTGCCTGGTCAAAGTAGAAGAACAGGTTCCCTACTCTGCAGCCATTAACACCTGAGAAGGGGACTCCTTGTTACTGCCAGCTGCAAGAGAAGGTTCCGGCTGCCAGCCAGGCCTCTACTGATAGCTTCCTCACCAGGAGAAGTAGGAGTGCTTTGTTACTACTCTGCAGCAGTTAAAGTCCTAACTCTCCATTTGGCCTCCTTTGTCACTCCCCCACCAGCAAGAGTGAGAGTTGCACCATTACTGCTAAATGGAGAAAGAAACCCAGGCTCTCCACATAGGCTTCACTGACACCATAGGAAAGGTCTTGTTATCCAGTGTATATGAAAGTTTCAGGGCCCTACAGGACCTTCTCTGACACTGCCCTCTATAGTAAGTATGTGGTATCTGTGCTTCATTACAGATTTATGAGGGTTGATGATCCCTATTTAAGGAGGGATCATGAATTTCTCTGTGGTGTCTGGCTAAAGAAAATCTCTTATTTTCTTAAAGTGTTTGGTCTATTTGTTACAGAGTGGAAGAAAGTCATCCCCAGGCTCCAGGCTGCTGGGGGAGGGGGGTGGGTGGCAGGGATGGGACTCAGTGAAGTAGACCATTTTTCTTAAAAAGGTACTTTGCATATCAATGGTTGGTAGCTAGGATCTTAGTTGTGCAAATCACTAGAGCCAAACCTCAGAACCAAGGAGATGGGAGAGGCTTTTTACCAAAAAAAAATGTGAGGAAGGAACTGATGGGGCCTGTGCAAGATTTCACAGGTGGCCACAAATGGTCACCCTACCCACTGCCTCACAGGCTGCCATCTGGGTTTAAAAATAAAGTGGCAGCCATTTAGGTAAAAAGGCCATATGGTATTCAGGGGCAGAGGAAGAGAAGGGGAGCACATGGTTTGGGAAAGAGAGAGACTTTGGTGCTGGGGGCAAGGAGACAGGGATAAAGCCGTGTAGCGTGTAGTCTGCAAGGAGGAATGGGGCCCCTGCAGCCTGGGCTGGTAAGAAAGCCAGCGGGCTGCTGCTTTAATCAGGCTGGCTTTGACCCGGGAACCACAGAGGGCTCCACCTTGCAGACCCAGACCCTATTTAAATAGACTTTTAGAACTCGGGACACGTTGTAAGGACTCTTTTAGTACCTAGACTTCACTATGATCCAGCACAGGGCACTACTTGCTTTCCTGGGCTGTTATACAGAGGCTAATGGCAATGTACCCCAGATCCTAAAGGAGAGAACTGACAGATAAGGAATGGGGAACTTCTGGGCATGTTTTTTTTGGCTTATAGCCTTTTGGGGAGCAAGGGAAGTGCTGGGTCCCGTGGGAGGACAGAGCTCCGAGCCAAAGTGCTCATAGAGTCCCCCAGGGTGGAATATTGTAAATAAAGACCTGTTTTTCCTCAAGACTAATTGTTGGGTTTTACACTAACATGCCACATGAGTGAACCCTACTTTGCTCGGTAATATCTAGGCTTCCTTTTTCCAAGCGCTATGTATAGAGAGAATACGCTTTGTTGGAGAATTTTTTGTCTGTGCTTTTTGGCATTTTTAGGTCACCAGCATTTTTAGCTCTAAGGGTAGGATGTGTGTGGCAAAAGCAAACCCAGGAAATTCAACACCAGGTTAATGTTTTAGGTCTTAGGGTTTTTAGCCTGTCCAACTTCTTATCTCTCCTTTCTCAGTCTTCTTGTTTGTTTTAGATATTATGTTCAGGGTCTTTAGTTGTTCTTGGAAGGTGAACTCTTCTCCATCTTCTCAGAGGAGGTAGGTGTAGTACCTGTCACTTTAAAACATGGTCAAGTCTGTATGTTTAAAATGTTTAAACTTGCCCTGGCTGGTGGCACAGTGAATAAGGCACCTGCCTGTGAACGCAAAGGTTGCTGGTTCCATTCCCCAGCCAGGTTGCAAGCCAGGTCTCCAGCCAGATCTGTGGCTGGAGGCAGGTGAAAGACAACCATACATTGATGTCTCTCTCCCTCCCTGCCTCTTTCCCTACCTCTCTCTCTAAAAATAATAAATAAAATCTTTTTTTAATTAAAAATAAGTAAATTATTAAAAATAACATGTTTAAACTTGACTATAACAAAGAATGCAAGAAATACTACTCTGAAGTCTTAGAGTTTTACACAATAGTTTGAAATCACTTTGGGGCCATGGGAAAAATTTTTAAAGGTTTTTAACACCGGAAGTAACAAGGTCAGATTGCCATCAGAGTGATAACTGGGCTAATATGGAGTGTCCCTTCAAGTGGGGAGATAGTGAGAAATTGGGTAGGAGGCTATTGTTATAATACAGGTGCAAAATATTGAGGGTCTGAATGAAAGTGACAGTATTTGGTAGAAGAAATCAATTGAAAAAATAGTAGTACTAAGACTTGAGTAATGATTGGAGGAAAGGAAAGAAGTGGGTATTGGGGTCTATTGGTGAGGGGAAAAAGTTTTAATGTAGCCCACAGGCATTTATTTGTTGTTTGTTTTGCACTCTGAGCTGAATTTTGGGGACACAATTATGCATTCAATACATTCTTGCCCTTTGAATATGATTGTGCCACAGACATACAAGCAAATGATTACAATGCGAGTACATACTGCCAGTTTTCTTGGCCTGCTATAAATTTTTGTTGTTGCTGTGTTAACTTTTATAGCCAGGAGTTTAAAAGGCATACTACCTGTTATCTCAGATGTGGAGCTATCAATTCATCTTTAAGCTCAACTGCTCCATTGTTTGGGTGAAAAGATCAGAGCAATACTGCACATAAAAGTCTGAGCCCTTTTCTGAAATCCAAATGTTTGGGACACTGTGATTGTGAGGGCTGCTTGGTTTGGCAGTGTCATTTTAGGTTGCTTTTGTAGACAAAGTTATATTCCTATAAGGTTTCCATGAAAAAAAATGTGTTTTATCTGACAACAGATGAATATTATAAGAAAACTACAAGTTTGTTTCTATTAATTTAGAGATACGTGTTTTCTCATTCAAGTAGGCATCCATGGAGATCAATAACAAGACCTGAGAGATGAAAGGAAATTCTGACTTTTATTTTTATACTGTTAAAAGGAACATAAGGTGGAAATGAAAGGATTTGGTTAAATGAGACCCAGACTTTTCTGTTGATGCCCCACATGTGTACTGAAAAGTGAACATCTTTCTAAGCACCGATGTTGAAATGTGATGTCCTTCAGTTGTTGTCTTAGTGTGGCCATAGGGAAAGTCACATTCCATAGTTGATCCTTTCCATTTTCCCTGAATGAACTTAATAACAGCACTGTCAAATGCCCTGAGAAGACACTAAAAGTGAAGGCCTTGGACAGAAGAGAGGGAGAATCCCCAGAAGTTGGACCTGAAATCTGACACTGAGACATACATAGAAGTTTCCCGTTTGTGGAGATGTCTTGACCTCAGCTCTAGAAGGATGTGAAAAGGGTTTACAGTAGAGGAGCCTGAACATGGGTGTGGATGAGCGCCTGAATATAGCCATATGCAATAACAGGCACAAGTTCTACTCAACCTTCTCTTCCTCCTAGTGTATGCACTGGGAAATCTCAACTGTGGCTTTGATTATTCACCATTGTAGGAAATATGTCCATTTCATGCTTGGATAAAATAAAAATATAGAGTGAAAACTCCAGTCACCTAAGGCCAGAGTGTTAGTTCACTTTCACGGTTGAATAGGAACACATAAAGCTAAAGGACATGGTCTAACAAGGAATTGGATATTAAGTACCTCTAACTATGGTGGGGATAGAGATACTTATTGAAGAGTTAACATAGAAGATATTCTTGAGAAATAGTATAAGGAAACTGAGGAAATAGATAAAGATCACATATTGCTCTCTTTAGTGACATGGATTTGTTGGGGAAAAATCGAGTATCTTTCAAATTTCATGTGTTGGGAAAGAATTTTCCCTTCTCCTGAAGATAAAAGCTATTTTAGTCATTTACTTATCTCATAGTTTAAATAAATCTTTAGAACCTACAGAGAGAAATGTAAGCATCACAAAAGATCTAAAAGTAAAAGACTAATTATGTGAAGAAAGCAAAATAAAATATCTCCAAAAAAGGAAAAGAAGCTATAACAAAGAAAGCAATGGCAATAGTTAAACTCTCCAAGTGATGAGTATTCTACCCTTTTCCCACAAATAATTGTTCTAACTAGCATTTTTCATAGCTGTCACTCATTGTAGAAAATGGCACATAATTTGGTATCAAATTTTGCTTTTTATAGTATACAATAGAATTGATTATTGTCTGCCTAATTCTAAAAAGTAAAACTACAGAGTACCTGATGAACAATTAATGGCTTTTTAGAAATTGACAGTTAGCTAGCTTTGTGCAGACTAAATAACTCTGGTGTGGGGGGAGGAGCAAGGACTTTTATGAATTTAAATGATTGGCAGTATTGATGGAATATAAGAGTATCAACCATGTGTGGAGTTAATAAAAATGGAACATAAAAGTCCCTGGCAGCAACCTCAATCTCAAAATAAGAAAACTATAGAAAAATTAATAATTTGTACTAATAAAATATAGAATTGGTTAATTTTTTAAATCCATGTTATGTAATGTTACTACTGCATCACTTATGTATTGTGTATAACTTTTCATTCTTCAAGACATAGACATAAAATAAAATTCTCTGCCTTTGCATATGCTAAACTTTGTGTATAGAATTTTTTCCTGCACCTGTTTTGTATTCTGAATACAGGAATTATTTAGCATTTTAGCTCATGTTCAAATATATTAAGATTTAGCATATTAATCCTTCATGAAAATAAACTTTGAAACTAAGTCCTCACCAGAAAACTCACTTTTTCTTTCTATGTTCCAACATGCATTTCACCCTGTAGTGACTAAGGGGCCACATTTGGTCACTTGGTCTTCGTTCAGCAGATCTGTTAGTTTGTTTCATTGGTTTATAGTATTTGCAATGTCTCCTTCCAGAATATCATCTAAGCAATTAAATATGCAAATTAACAATGGCCAAACCATATATAACAATAGAAATCTGACCCATACCTTCTGTAGTAACCAGCTCAGAAAACTAAACGTTCGGCAATCAGCCTAAAGCAGTCAAGACCTGGACAATGACTGCCTGCTTCCCTATCCTTTCACATTTGATTCTAAAGCAGGACCAACGAGGGATAACCAAATCTACTACCTGTATCAGTCCCATAGGATGTCCTGTTTCTAGCTAGGCACTTTCACCTTCCATACCAACAGCCTCTAACAGAGTACACTTGAAATTTCTATTTTTTCACTATACAACTTTGTCACTCCCCTCTGTGTCTTTGAATATCTGCCAAATGCAGTGATAATGGTCTAGTTCTTCACTACAACAAGCTTAGAATAAATAGCTTTTGTTTGTCTCATTTGGTAATTCATTTATTTCCATATGTCCCTGCCTTTCCATTTTCTAGCACCAGTGTCAAAGCACTTAATTTTAAGTCACTTTCCTAAATAAGTCTGGCTTATTTCACAAACTATAATGTCTCTCATCTTTATAGAGATTCAATAAAATTTCAACATGCTTTCAGCATAAGATTCTATACATATTTTGTTAGATATACAGTGTATACCTAAATATTTCAATTTTTGGTACTAATCAAATCTAAGGAGCAAAATTTAGATTTGAATCACAACTTGTTATTATTTCTACACAAGACTATTAGAGAACAAATGTAAACATACTCTTAAAAGTACTCATTTCCACTTTATGTTTGTCTATAAACATCACGTATGTAGACATCATATGAATTGTTATGATATAATGTATGCTTTCCTCCAGATTACCAGAACTTTGACTATGTCAAACATTTAAAATATATATGTAAAGAATTTCTTATTATAAACTTATTGAATTTGACAACAGTTTTATGAGTTGTATTACTTAGGGATGTTGGATATTACTTGAAGTTTCTGTGAACGGAATAGCCATCTAAAATAAAAGTAGTTTCTGTTACCTAAAATATTTTTTAGATCATTACCCACCCCTAAAATAATTGGAAATTTCTTCCTCCAGTAAGTAAATTTAAGGACTAATTATTCAATCTTTCTTACTTTTACTTTCGTTGGTTTCTTTCTTTATTCAAATTTTACTGCTTATAACACCACCAATGTTTTCTTTTCCATTTTGTGATTAATCGCCTTTCTTTTTCTGATTTGGATTCTGAATAGCCTAGGGAAAGGAGTATTTAGCACTTTAGCATTTAGCGCACATTCAACTATATTTATATTTAGCATATCAGTCCTTCATGAAAGTAAACCTTGATAGTAACTTTCCCACCAGAAAACTCACTTTTTCTTTTTATCTCCCATCATGCATTTCATCCTGTAGTGACCACTTAAGGAAAAGGCCACATTTGGCCCATTGGCTTTCATTCAGCAGATCTATAGGTTTGGTTTTTTGGTGAATAGTATTTCCTCAGAAACTTCCATTTTAGTAGAAAACTCTCCAGGTTCCTTCTTACCACCTAAATGTAATTATGGATGGAGCTTTATCACATCCCAGTGATAAAGAAATAGAATATAACTAGAGAAGGCATAGTTTAAAGACTGATTTAAGATGCCAAAGCTTGGACCTATTAATATCAAAGGGCCAGCTATTATAAGAATTTAATTAATTTTTATTGTTTTCATCATTATCTATCCCCCTTACAACCTCTTCTACCTTCACCCACCCCTCCTCCATCTCAATTCCCCCACTGTTTTCTGTGTCCATAAGTTCTTTTTTCTTTTTCTCTTTTTTATTCAATCCCCCATCCACCCTAGCACCCCGCTCACCAGACCTGCCAGAGACACTCATTTTTTAATTTTTCAATTACAGTTGATAATATTATTTTACATTAGTTAACTCTCTTGAGTTGCTTATAAAAGTACATGTAAAGTTTTTTAATGCCTTAGGTTTGCTGGAACTGACCAGACAGGTCATTGATGGTAAGATGATCCACAAGGGCAACAGCACACATACCAGGTCATGTGTGCAAAGCAGCCTTTTGCTGTGCAAGATGATAGTGTGCAACCAAGATACACAGTTGAATCTTTAACAACAATAATCTTGAAACAGTTGATGTTAAAGATTTCATAGCCATTTGGAGTTGTGGAAGCTTAAATATCACCACTATAAGAAAATGTATTCCTCCCTATCTAATTGTCTTACTAGTTAACTCAGAGAGCAAGATATGAGCCATGAAATTTTGAATACCATTGAGGTAGGTTGAAGAGTGTCTCCCTGCCACTAAGTATTTATGTCTACACAGGACTTCAAAATATGCCTTATTTGGAAACAGTCTTTGTAGATGCAATTAAGTTATGGACTGGGATCACATTGGATTATGGTGGGTCCTAAGATCAATGAATGTCCTTATAGGAGGCAGAAAGGAAGACAGAGAGAAAAGAAGAGAATTTGAAGTCAAGGAAAATAAACATTGGAATAACACTGTCCAAGCCAAATGGGTTGGTCCACCAGAAGCTGGAAGAGATGAGAAAAAAATTTTCCTTAGGGCCCTCAGAAGGGAACGAGCCTAGTGACACCTTAGCTCACATTTCTAGCTTCCATATTTGTGAGAGAATGAATTTTTCTTGTTCCAAGACATCACATTTGTGGTCATCTGTTATAGAAGCCTTAGAAAAGTTATCAACCATACAAGAAGTGGGAAAGAATTTTGGTTTATTTTTATCATTGGAGATATATATATATATATATATTAATATTTTTTATTATTTTGTATGTATCTTTTGTACACTGAATATCCAGGTGCCAAACTTTATAAGCAGCTTTCACATTACTCTCATCCCTATTTTACCAAAAGTTTATCATAGATTAATTTTGAATTCCCCTCAACAAGTTGGGTCAAAATGACCCAGTCTAATTATAAGGTAGAATAATCAAGATAAGTGAATAAACCAATATTTCAAAATGAGAAATAATCCTCCTAATAAGCAAGATTACTTCTTTTGTACTTTCCATTCTTAGGCTGGGTTAAGAGATTTCATTTATTCAACATAAAAAATATATAAATGCTTTTCTATTCTCTAAATGTCTTTCCCTTCAAACTTTGTTTTTCTTTAAGTTGTTAATGGAAGCGATCTCTTTGATTCAGTATATTACCATGTTATTCTTGATTGATTAATTAAATCTAGATTCAGCAATGATTAATTATATCTAGATTCAAGCCCTGGCTGGTAGCACAGTGGATAAGGTGCTGGCCTACGAACCCAAAGGTTGCTGGTTCGATTCCCAGCCAGGGTAACATAACCAGGTTGCAAGCCAGGTCTCCAGCCAGGTCTGTGGCTGGGGGCAAGTGAAAGGTAACCATACACTGATGTCTCTGTCCTTCTCTGCCTCTCTCCCTTCTCCTCTGTCTGAAAATGATAAATAAAATATTTTTAATTAAAATTAAAACAATTAAAAATATATCTATATTCAACAATCAACAATTTGGTTATCTTTTTTAAAAGAATATTTTTACTCAAAGAACTATCACTCCCATGAATAAAAATGTTGCCCTGGCCAAGGTGGCTCAGCTGGTTGGAACGTTGTCCCTTACAGCAAACTACTGCAGGTTTGACCCCAGGTCAGGACACATACCCAGGTTGTGGAATTGATCCCAGTTTGGATACATATAGGAGGCAACTGATTGATGTTTCTTTCTCACATTGTTGTGTGTGTGTCTCTCTCCCTCCCTTCCTCTCTCTTTAAAATCAATAAACCTATTCTTGAGTGAGGATTTCAAAACAAATAAGGAATAAAAAACTCTCAACATAAAAAAAAATTCTACAAGTGCTTATGTGGCACACAAAATAAAACTTAGGAAACAGATGATAATTGTAATCAACTTGTGTTTTATATAGAGAAACCAAGACTCTGTTCATGGAGTCTAAAATCACCTCGAAGCTCTAGGTCAAGAACTTCTTAAAAATATAAAAGGCATAGAAAAACAGGCTCTATTATTCAACATTTGTAGGTCAGCTAGTAAGAATTTGTAACCGAGTCATCCAGAATAGTTTAAAAGTCCAGAGTAATTTCTTCTGCACCTGAGTTGAAAGTCAGTAAGCACACCAACAAAGAGACTGAATCACTGGTATTTTCTCATAATAAATAGTAGAAAGACAGCTGGTTATAAAAAGACTTTTATATAGCAGGAACATTGAGGATGGTCATTTCAAACAAAGTTTCTTTTTGTCTGGGTCATGTTTCATAGGTCCACTGCGGTCTGTCGTTTAGAATGAATTCTTCCTACTTAATTGCTTCTCTGATTGCTCGATTGTTTTTATTGTTTGCCCTGCAGTTTCTTTACTCCAACAAGTAAGATGTCATTTCCTTCTATATTCATGTTGGCATGGACCTTCTGAAGCGAAATGCTGCCCTGGCCTACAGTCACTGCTGTATAACAGACATGTGTGGCATTTATAAAGCATTTCACATATGCAGGGTTACATATCCAAATTGTACACCATCTGGGTTAATACAAATAAGGTTTAATAAATCATTCATTGCGTAACAAAATTTCACATAAATTTATATGAATTCTTTTTTCTTTCTTTACCACATGGATGTTTCCCAACAGATCTATGGTTCCATAAATTCAAGCAAGTTTATTTGCTAATAATAATACCATGATTACAGCTTCGTTTGCTAGTTGTTTTATGTCTCATGTAAAAATGTCATCTTTTTATTGCTAGCAAGGGTGCCTTGATTTAAAACCATTGAATACATTGCCTTTTGTGCAGATGGGTTTTGTCCATCCACTCTGCTTCATCATGTCTAAATTCCAGCATAATAGAATTTTAATAAGATGCCTAATGATAAAAAATGATAGTTATATTTTAAGTGAATTTAACCTTTACCTAAATGTGATATGTACATGTTTCTTCTTCTTTTCTCACAATAAAAGAGGTATCCTCCAGGTTCAACAAAAAAACATGAAAGGAAAGGATCTATTTTTACCTTTCTCAAATATCTTCTAAGAGAAAACCAATGACAATACTTCAAATATACAGGTAATAAATAAGAAAAGACATTGGGGATTTGGGCAAGGAAGGCACCAAGTCATTTCCAATTCTGCTGAGTTAAAGAGGAAATTAAATGGGCCTCCTTGTTTAACACCCTTCTCCTCTGAACCTCCACAGGAAGCAAGCAACTCCCCACACAGTTCAAGATTTCTGTGGAAAACATATCTTGAATGCACCTGGAAATAAATTATGATAAAGAACTGTGACAAGATAATATAAGTGGGGCCATTTTAAAATAGAGCTAGGGCAGCCCTGGCTAGTGGCTCAGTGGATAGGAGATGGCCTGAGAACCCAAAGGTTGCTGGTTCAATTCCCAGCCAGGGCACATAACCAGGTTGCAAGTCAGCCTCCAGCTAGATCCATAGCTGCAGGCAGGGGAAAAACACCCATATATTAATGTTTCTCTCCCTCTCTGCCTCCCTCCTTTCCCCTTTCTCTAAAAATAATAAATAAAATATTTTTTTCATTTCTTAAAATTAATGAATTAACTAATTAATTAATTAATTAAAATAGAGCTAGGACAGACATTCCAAAGGAAGTGCCTTGATATCTTGTTCCTCAAACCTTTCAAATGTGTGACATGGGCAAAATAACCCTTGGACTGAACCAAACCAACATTTTATCCCAAACAGCTGTTGGCAAAGCGAACAGGAGAGCAGACCTCCTGACCACAAGATCAATGATTATGAATATTATTTAGAATTAGCATCATCATGCATAGCTAAAGAATAACCACCTACTTGCACCCATAGAAATTCCTTCCCTGGCTTATTAGCACCAAGAGAAATGCCCTTCTTCTATCTGTGTAAATATTTCCTTTCCTTTTCTCATAAATACCTGTGCCTTCACCTGTAATCAGAATGCTACTTGAATTTCAGCCTGGATCAGCACCTCCTGAACAACTTTGATCTTGAAAAATGCTTGCTGCCCCTCACTTTGTTTTTCTTTGTTTTTTTTTAAGGTTCACAGAACAAATGATTAGTAGAATCTTAACACAGCCTTCTTCTTGGGTGGTTCCCCCTACTCCTATGATACTTTAGTGAATTTACTTGTGTAATGTCAGTCTTCCTTACCAGACTCTAAACTGGGTGTCTTTGGAATATGGTATGCTGATTTCATGAAACAACAACAAAAGCTAATTAGGTAGGAAAGGAAATGGGAGAACCTCAGGAAACACAATCACAAGCTGTGCTTTCCAGGAATCTCAGAGTTGCACTGTGCATTCATGCATGCACTCTCTTCTCTTCTCATCCGCATGGTGTTCTCATTTCAGTTTCTCTACCTGCTTCCTCTCTCACCTCACAAAAAAAGTAAAAAAGTATTATCATACCAGTTTACAAATGTCTAAGGTCAGACAGCTGCTGAAATGAAAACCAAAATATTGATAAATTTCAGCTTTGTGCTCCTCTTTTGACCCTGTAATATTGTTCAAAATGTGGTGGACCATACTTTAGGATTAGCCAAGAGTTAACTGTGGCAAAGGAAAGAACAGTGGGTGTTGGTGCTGATGATCTTGGTTGGAATTTCAGTTCTGCTATGTACCATCCAGCTAGTTAAAAGATGAATCTCTTAACCACAGCAGGCTTCATTTTTCTCATCGATGAAATTATGGGATATAATACTGGTCTTTAACAACTACAAGTTTGGCACTATACTTTCACTAATATTTGAAAGTATTCTAAATGAAAATGTCTAGACAAAGGTAAACTATTAACTATCCTGTTTTAGAAAATAGGTAACATTTTATGTCTTTGCTATTATGTTTTTATATGCTTTTTTGAGATCCTTGCAAGTTTCTCCATTCGCCCTCCCATCTCATGATCACAAATCTGGAGAAGGAAAAGTTAAATCTTTTCCACATCTAATTTCTACCTGACATATTGTTAACATTCCTTAACTGTAACCGTCCTTAACTGTAACATTCCTTAAGAATAGATGACGAATTCCCAGCCAGGGCACATAATCAGGTTGCAAGTCAGGTCTTCAACCTCCCTCCCTTCCCCTCTCTCTGAAAATAATAAATAAAATCTTCAAAAAATATAGATGATGAGATGAGGATTTTGCTTCAATGAATCCCTGTCCATTGAAAATAAATAAAAATTTCAACTGTTATTTTTTAAGTGCAATTTTATTATTAACCTTAGAACAGCGGTTCATACTTTGATGGTCAACAGATAAAGTTATAATGCAGAATTTAGAAACATGTATGTATCTACGTATGCATGGCAAATTTATGTAGGCTAAGTGTCAAATTTCCTTGTTCATAAGAAATTATGTTAAATAATATGACTACTATCATGAGAAGTTGAATTAGCTACTATATAATTAAAATTTATATGATACATTAGAAAATGGGGCTTAGGAGAAAAAATAAAAACATCTTCTGATACTGCTAAGTTGGAGAAACTCTATTCTAGTTTGTAAAATAAATTGGCTCTTAGCTGGAATGAGGATGTCCTCAGAGAAACCATATCTCTACAGAGGTTCTCACTGTGGGAGCAACTTCAAAGTGAAATGCTCCATTAGGGAAATGCTCTGTATAGATGAAGGAAGTGAAAAGCTAAGTGTGAACGTATCCTCAGAATAGAATGGGAACACACACTGGTGGAATAGTGACCCCACCTACAGATTTCACATCTACCCAGATTCTCAGAATGTGACCTTCTTTGAAAATAACATCTTTGCTAGTGTGATCAGTTAAGATGAAGTCATACTGGATTAAGATGGACCCTAAATTCAATGGCAGGTGTTCTTACAGGAAGGCAAGGTGATGATGGAAGCAGAAGCTAGAAAATAGAAATGAAACATTCTTCCCTGGATCCTTCAGAGAGTATGGTTCTCCCAACGCCTTGATTTTATTCTTCTAACCTTCGGAACTGGATGGGGGTAGGCAAAGGGGGAAAAACTGGGACAACTAATAGCATAAACAATAAAATATTTTAAAAAGGAGCTGTGAAACAATCAATTTCTATTGTTTTAAGCTATGTAGTTTATGGGATTGATTAAAAGCCCTAGATAATTAAGGCAGAAGTTTGAAGGAGTTTTGAAAATTATTATTTACCAATTAACAAGCTTAACTCCTCCACTTGAATCTACAAACATTGGGCAGTTGTACTCCCCAGAATGATTTTTGCTGTTAGGTTTAAATTTTCCAAAGTCAAGCAGCAAATTCCTGATTTAGCCCACAAATTAGTTGCCCAAACATCATAGTGTAATCTTCCAGAGTATTTAATTTACTTAGCTCCTTGATTTGTTTACACTCAGAGCATCAGAGTCATTCACTTGTGTAAGTAAAGTGATGTATTTATACACAACGGTCTGTGTATATGCATATATTTATGTAGAGTGTACATAGGAATGTGATTTATGTTTTTCCAGATTCAACACTTTTCTAATGGAGTACAACCTCCAATAAGCCATCAGTTAAATAACCAGTAAGTTGAAATGGGTAAACTTAAGCAAAAATTTGCTTATATACACTGTTGAAGAACATTATCTGCTTCATTTATGCCATAATGTAGTTTATGATTTTTTCTTTTTATTCCAGGTTTACTGATATAACTGACATATAATAAGTTTAGGTATACATTGAAATGATTTGATATATGTAGATATTGCAAATGATTACAACCATAAGGTTAGTTAATACATTCGTCATATTACTTTGTGTATGATGATAGCTTTTAATGTCTAATCTCTTAGCAATTTTCAAATATATAATATACTATTAAGCTATAATCATTTTGCTGTATATTACATTTTCTAAAACTGACTCATCTTTAAACTGGAGATTTGCAAACTTAAACTATTTTCATGATCTTACCCTCCTTCCATCTCTGGTAACCATAAATCTACTATTTTTATGAGTTCAGTTCTTTTCAAGTCCATATATGACATCATAGAATATTTGTTTTTCTCTGACATTTCACTTAGCATAATGACCTCAAGTTCTAACCATGTTGCAAATGACAAGCTTTCCTTTGCTTTTATGACTGAATTATATATATCTCTTATTGAATATGTGGTTCATAACTATTTTCTCCCATCCGTAAGTTGCCTCTCCATTTTATTGATTGTATCTTTTACTGTGCATAAGGTTTCTTAGTTTGATAGAGTCCCATTTGTTGATATTTCTCTTTTGTCATTTGTGCTTTTCACATTATATCCAAAAGATTATTGCCAAGACCAATGACAAAGAGCTTTCCCCATATTTTTTTCTAAGATTTTTACTGTATTAGGTCTTTTGTAGAAATATTTAATTCATTTTGAGTTAATTTTTGCGAGTGGTATAAGATAGGGGTCCAATGTTATTCTTTTGCAGTGAATATACAGATGTCCCAACACTATTACAGAAGAGATTATCACCATAGAATATTCTTGGCAACCTTGTCAAAAATTAGTTGACCATGTGTGTATTAGCTTATTTATGGGCTCTGTATTCTGTTTCATTGATCTTTGAATCTTTTATGCAGTATCAAACTTTTAATCACTATGCTTTAAAATATAGTAGTGTAATATGAAATCAGAGAATGTGATGCCTCCAGCTTTGTGCTGTTTTCTCAGCATTGCTGAGGATATCTGTGTCTTTTGTGGTTCTATATGAATTTTAAGTTTTTTTGAATACTTATGAACAAGTGCCATGGGACTTTTCATTGGGATTACTTTGCATCTATAAATTGCTTTAGGTAGTGTGGACATTTCAACAGTAGTAATTCTTTCAACCTATGAACACTGGGTATATTTTATTTATTTCTGCCCTTTTCAATATTCTTTATCAATGTCTTACAGTTTACAATGTACAGATCTCTCTTTGTTAAATTTTTCCCTAAATGTTTTATTATTTTTTGATACTATTGTAAATGAGATCATTTTTCCTTATTTTTTCAGATAATATTTTGTTACTGTATAGAAACACAACTGATTTTATATTAATTTACTATTCTGAAACTTTATGAAATTCATTCACTAATTCTAACAAATTTTTGGTAAAATCTTTAAAATTTTCTATATATAAGATTATGTCATCTGCAAACAGTCACTATTTTGCTTACTTCTCAATTTGGATGTCTTTTATTTGTTTCTTTTCTTCAGGAAAAATCTTTCTTTTACTCTACTTGAGAGTTTTCTGTAACTTTGTGATTCTTTATTTAAAAAAAAAAAGGCAACTGCATTATTTCTGAGAATATACACAAAGATAAAGTAGAAATTTTGCTTGCATGCCAAAAGTTCCTTGGTTTCAGATCAGATCCTGAGTTCTAATAACAACAACAAAAAAATCATTTATAAATGTATTTAGAAGTGAAGCTTGTATTGGAGGGGCCAACTCATATTAATCAAATTTGTAAAAGGAGACAGTATAAATCACAATGCAAAATTGCTTATGATTTTTAAAATGTACAATGTCCAGGCCCTGGCTGATGTGGCTCAGTGGATTGGCAGTGGCCTGTGAACCCAAAGGTCACTGGTTCAATTCCAAGTCAGAGTTCATAATCAGGTTTCAAGCCAGGTCTCCAACCAGGTCCTGAACTGAAGGCAGGTGAAAGGCAACCATACATCGATGCTTCCCTCCCTTTCTTCCTCCTTCCCTGCCCTTCTTTCTGAAAATAATGAATAATTTTTTTTAATGTACAATGTCCAAAGGGATCAACTATTCAAAATTATTGGTGGAAAAAAAAATTATTGGTGGAATATTCTCCCCTGAAAGGAAAATATTTAGTGGAAGTCCTAAGTATATCAGAAGAGGAAGTTGGGTAAACATGGAGTGAGGGTTAGAAGGTTAATGGCATTAAGCTATTATAATCATATACATATTTATCCAGTAGGTATGGAAGTCATGGGCTTTAAAATGACTTGAATTCACATTCTGGCTCCAGGTTTTATTTATGTAATCTTGAGCAAAACAATTAACCTCAGTTTCCTCATGCAAAGGAAATTGTAACTTTGCAAGACTAATATGTGGATTAAACAAACCAATGCACATAAAAATTTTAGCATACAGCTTATAGTAAATAAATGTTACCTTGTAGTTACTATCCTTAACTTGCCTGCTATGTAAGCTGAATAATTACATTAAGAGGCAGAAGCCCCTCACCTCTAGATGGTTTGGGAAATACAGTGATAAATTCTTCTCTATTCTCTTACTATTTCCAGCCTACCTGTTAACTTTCTACTTTGGTTACATTGGTATTTTTGCAGATTGGGTAAATTGCTCTTGACAAGTTAGAAATTTAGAAAAGATAATACAGATAATCTTTTATAAAATGCTTAACCAAATGCCTGAAATATATTGGGGGCTTAATAAATATTAAATGAAGGAATAACTACATGAAGAAATGATAGTCGTGAACAGAATCTGAAGTCTTCAAAAGTCCTCAGTATGCACATATAGATTTTCAATTAGAATAGATTACTTTTATATTTATCTAGCTTTTGTCATTCTAAAAAAAATTTTCCTTAATTTATAATCTCAGTTTAAAGTTTGTGAGTTATCTTGAAAATCTTAGTTAACTTTTGAAAATTCAGTAGTAAAACTTAGCCAAAAATTTTTATTCTGGAAAACTCATTTTCTGGTGATTCCAATGCATGAGTTGTTAACCCCATTAAAATGTAGGCTTAGTGTATGAAACAGCACTGTACATGCCTAATACCTTAGTACCCTTTCCAATAATGTCTAAATTATTCCCTAGATGTTCATTACATATACACTATATCATACCTTTCCCTTGGGATGCAGTTTTCATGTTTAATTGCTGTCCATAGAGACTACTGTGACTAACATTTATTCGGAGCAACAGAGAAAAAGAGCATTATAAGAAACAGCTCATGTACAAATGTCCAGATATCTAGGAAGAAGTAAACTATTTCACTTTTAAATGCTTTAAAGTCTGACTAATATCTATAGCAAATATGGTTTTAAACTATAATATTATTTTCCTGTTAAAAATAAATACCTTTTTTCCCCTCTTTGAGAAATGGTTGCTAGATCTCTGTAGTTTCTCTTTCTTTGTTTCAATCCTCTTTTACTTTCTGAGGGAAAGAAGGCAAGGGAAGTAAAGTCAGAGAGCCAGATGATGATGATAAGTTTTTCTGAGTGATCAGACACAGCTAATTCGTACATCATTGTCCCTGGGGCTATGCACTGAACAATACAGTCTTTTAGAGTTTGCCCCGAAATCACCTCATCAGCAAGATGAGCAGTTTAGCGCTAAAATCCTACACCTAGTAGGCTTAGTTCAGTCTCACATCAAACCATCAAACCACTTTCATTTGCTCAGAAATCCTAATGAGGCTTCTAGAGGTGAAAGCAATCCACCTTTTGCTTTCCAGGGGACTAAAGCTCTCAGAACCTCCAATCAAACAGGTTTTGAAAGGTGGGGAGAAAAATCTCACTTTTTCTTACATACAAATAGGGACATCTAGGAATAGACGCTATGTGTCCAACAAGAGAAATGATATTACCTGTATTGTTCTTTTAACTCATAGTCCGTCACTTGTATCATGTAGATAACGGTTGTTTATTATCGCATCCACTCTTTGATAAAGCTTTATGATGTTAATTAATATCACTACCAGTAATATCCTGAGCTCCTATGTTTTGTAGTTGGTATGGGCTAAGGGCAGAGAAGCCACATCTGTCAAGATATATTTATTTATTCAATAGATTTTCTAAAACCCATCACTATAATCCCTTCCCACAAAAATGAAAATCCTCCAGTAAAATAAATCATTTGCTGGTTGTGACACTAAATAAAATAGCAAAACATGACTCCCACTTCTCCTGCTCCTAATGCCTACATCTTGGCAGAATGCACCGAAATCATTGAATTCCTTATAGTTTCCAATCACGCATCAAACACAGTCCAATTGTGCTACAACCTAGCATACCTACCATTTGTCACTGGCCTAAAATGAAATAGGCTTTTTTTAAATTGATTATATAAATAAATGAAGGAAATGTCATAAGCCTAAGGATTTATTTTTCTTCATTTTAAGATATTTTCTCCCCTTTTGCAATCTATTTTATTAATTTCCAGCTATGAATATTGTATGTGCTTCTCCAGTTAATTATTTATGTTGCTGAAACAGGGCACTAACTGTGCCTTCTAGGATTCCAAGTTGAACACAATTCCTAGCTATGCACAGAGACGGATTAGAGTTCACAGAGGACTGGGGGTTGTAGAGAATATTTTAGGCTTTTTAAAAATTGCATATTCACCAATCCAATATTTTTCTACAAATTAACTCAGTCTATCCTTACCATTACTGTTCTCTGGATGTCACTCATAATTTTAAAATTCTCTTGCAACCTCTCATAGTAGAGACCACCAGTCAATTTTCAGAAGTCCAGCCTGTACTACATCTACTGATTAACTAATAATGAATAGCTCAGGACTATAAACACTTCAAGTTTTCAGATTTTTTTAAGTATAAAACATTTTAGTCAGACTCTCTGATTATCAGAAATATTCCAGTCCTCCTAGAAATAGTCCTTTCAAAACCCTGAACTAACCTTCAAGAAAAAGAATCTGGTTGTTTACTTATTAAAAGGGGAGATTTAAAAGAAACCTAGTTGGAAATCACTGCAACTACTTCTCTTAACATATCTATTAACAAAGAGTTAGATTAATTCAGGGGAGTCTGTGGTCTTGTTTTCTGATAGAATACATTAAAGAGTGAAGTGGCTAAAGATGGGCCCTTTAAAAAAGAGAAATTAAGCTAGGAGATTAGATACTCTACTCATTGTGAACTGTATTTCTAGACTCTAAGAATTATTGACAGGGGTAGATGGCTAGGGTGCCCTTTAAAAAACAAAAAGAATACAAAGTTACATACAACATGAATGTCATTTAGAATGAGAAAAAGTTTTAAAAAGATAAATTTTTAAAAACTGACAAATAAACATTACATAAAACAAAAATAACGCAATGTTTTATTCATTATTAACCCAATACACCTCTATAGTATCTTTATTTCTTACATTTGTGGGACTACATATTCTTGATCATCTATTCCTATGGCAATAATTTTTTAAAAATAGATAATTTAGTTTTCTTCTAAATCATTTCAGCATGAGTAGTGGACTTTTTTATGATTGATAATTTGGCAAATTATTTTTCAATTTCAAATTTGTTTTTGATGATGTTAATGTAAATTTTTATAATTATTTTCAAATTTTGGACAATTCCTAATAAATAGCATGTATATTAAGTATATATATATATATATATATACACATTGTCAGGTCCAAGGAATCTCTATGTCTCTGCATGGCTGGACCTTCCTACGGGGTCAGCCAGGGAGACAACCTTGAAACTAATCTTATTCCCAGAGCCCTCCCTGGAACATTGAGCCCCACAAATAACCAACACTGTAAACCTGAGCAGACAGGTGTCACCTTTGGGTATACCCCCTCTTTGTTCCAATGTGTATATAAGGTATCCTTACTGTAAACTAGGCCCACTACTGTTATGGGAGGGCAGACAAACCATACGTGGAACACTGAGACCCTCAGCAACCAGCCTGAATAGGAGAGTGGGTGCTGGGATGCCTGGACCCTTTCTGTGGTCATTAACCTAAGTGCAGCTGTGATAGGAGTGGGATAGTCTAGCAAGAGGATGCCGACACTCTAGCTGCCCGGCTGTGTGGTTATTAGCCTACTGCTTGCAATAAAGTATATCTAATCTCCTGAAGGCTCTGGGTATGTCCTTCTATATCACCAGACCAGAGACCTCCCCACTATCAGAACCTGCTGGTCCAGAATCTCTAGGACCTTACACACATGTATGTTTATATGAACTGTACTATTTGGAAGACTTTTCTACAGGCAAAGTTCTGTTTCTGCTTCTCTTCTATCATTCAAATAACTTCTGTTGCAAAATATCAGCATATCAAAGGATAAAAACACTAATGCAAGTTATTCCTATACTAGCACAACTAATATTAGCTTAATTACAAACATAAGAAACTGTGAACCAACTAAATCTCACTAAAGTATACTCAACTCACCTTCTAGTTAACAAGACTAAATGCCTATAAGTACTCAAATGACACTGCATGAGAATGAGAGGTCCTAAGCTTAATTGTATAGCTTTATGATAAATGACAAATCTATGATTATTGCCTGAAAAGAAAGGAAAAACACATCATTATATATATATATATTTTTTAAATGCAAACACCTTTTGAGCATAGCCCTCTGAAGGAAAAATATGGGAGATGCCACAATATTCAGTAGTTTAAATTCAGCCAATGCAACATTAATAATAGAAAATAAAACATTTTAATATATTGTGCTAGTATATATATTTAATATATGGTACACTACTGCCATGTGTACTATTTCAATATATTCAGTTGACCTTTGTAATTTCTCTACTATATCAAGGGGATTAGCTAAATGATGTCAATGGTATATATGACTAGATTGTAGATTGATGAATCAAAAAGCAGAATGTTTGCAAGAAACTTTTAATACTTTAGAAAGCAAGTAATTCCAATTGCTTTGAATTTTAATTGAATCCTAATTCAATTAACAAAACCAGTTTCTAAAGTTGCAAGCAATGAGAATAAACAGCATTTCATCTCTCCCAGTTGTTTAAACTTGGTTCCTTTGTACTCTAGATGGAGCACTTAGCCTTCCACTTTAATTTTTTTTTTTTTTTTTTTTCCTCATCAAGACTGAATTACAGCCATGGAAGATTCAGGAAAAGCTTTCTTTCCTGAAAGCCTTATTGGTGGTCTTCAAAAATAATAAAGGGATTCCAACTCTCAAACTACATGGTTCCTTCTATCCAAATAGTCATGTTAATGACTACATTCCCAAAGCAGACTGAGTCAAAGAACAAGTTAGTTAGTTCTTCACTATTCAATTAGCCCAAGGACATTTCTTTAAAAGGGTTTTTAAAAAGACAGCCAATAAACAAAAGTGAAGTTGGCAAGCCTTGTCATTCATTAGCCTATGCAGTTGTCATGGGCTTGCTCCCATTGGTTCTAAATGTAATGTCATTGTGAAACAAGGTTTACAATGTTTTATTCTGTCTTTTAAATCAGATTTGTTACTGACTCACTGATACATTAAATATTTAGTAAGTTCCCAGTGATAAAATCATATTATTTGTTTCCAGGGAGATTGAATTTAAAAAAAATCTGGGCACAGGTATCTTAACATTTTGCATTTGCAAGCAAACTAACATTATATATAATATATAAAAGAATCCTATGACCACACTATCTTGTAACCTAGGATTTATAGGACTTAAGATAATTATTAATGCTTAGACTAAATTTTACAGCCTTGTATATGTTTCATGCAGAAAGAATGATTTGTTTCTGAAATGTGAAAGTGGGATGGAAACTTTCCCTGGTGAATTTCTTTTGTGATCAAGGGGGACAAACTAGCTTCACATGCAGTAAATTATAGTGGTAAGCCCTGGGATTTATTCTACTCAGCTATATAAAATACACCAACACCTTTTTAAAAATCAGAACAGAGAGGCAGCAAAATAGCCATAATCACTGTGTTCTGCTCCCTAAAGTAAAATAGCCGTGGGATTGAAAAAGGAGTTTCCTCTTCTAGCTTTGAAAGAGGCGGGGTTTGTCCTAAGTGTTTTCCATAAGGCAATGAATTCATTTGCCTAAGGTAATCTTTGGCTGAGGTTAACTTTTAAAATGCCGTTTAAGTACATTTATCATTACCTAAAAAAACTGAATGCCTTCTCTGACCTTCAAGGCATTAAAACTCATCCTTTTTATCTTTTTATATCATCCCAAGCATACTCACCTGATAGTACTTAACATTCAGTATTATAAGTGCTTGTTTACCTGTCTGTCTCTTCCATAAAAGAAAGGGAGATCATTAAAGATAGATAATGTGCCTTGTTTATCTTTGTTTCACCAGTACAGGGCCCACAGAAGGCAGTTGTCAAATATTTATTAGATGAATGGATGGATGGATGGATGGATGAATAGATATATAGATAAAGACTAGGTGGATAAATAAAATAAAATCATCCAGAGATAGTCTAGGTTTTAGAACCAAGTAATAACCATCCTTTTATAGACAGAGCTGCACATACTGTACAGTTAAACAATGATAACTAATTCCAAAAGTGCTTACAAAATAGCAATTAAAACAAACAAGAAAATTCTAAAGTTTCTATTGTGGAAAAAAGATCACTTTGAGGAAAAATTATATAAGACAATAACTTTAAGTCATATTACTATAACAATAATAAACCACAATTGTTAGGATCTCCTATCCAGTAGTAGAGTATTAATTGCTTCTCATGAATTTATTTCTCACAACTCTTATATGCCTACTTGCTAATGTGGGAATTGAGGCAACAGAATGTTTCTGCAGCCTTTCTAAGGTCACAGAGTAAGTCGAAGAGCCACAACTTGGATTCAGACACTCTGAATACAAAGTTTGTGTGCTTAATCACTAAGGCTACATTCCTATATTTTGGTAGAGAGACTAAAAGGGAAACATTACCCAATTTGACCTACAATTTATTTTGAGTGTGAACGTAAGTTACTGATAATGAAAAAAGAATTATTTCCAGAAAAGAGCATCAAGTTTAACTATTTTCATTCATTGAAAACTGAATTCATTGAAATACCATGTTATCACTTGATACTTCTTTTTATCAACACAAGGAATGGATTTGTCCAATCGTGTTTAAAGATTCTAATCTCTGTTCAAAGATAGAAAACATTTTAGACCAGGAGATGGCAAATATGTTCCAATTTTGTGCCAAAGTGGCCACCTCCTAAAAATAAATGCTGAGGCTTATCTGAGAACCCAGGCAGTCAGTGCTGTCTGCCATGAATGCACAGGAACCCTACTTCTGGGCACATGCCTTGCTGTCCACAAGCGTCGTCGCTTAAATTTCTAGTGCATTGGTTCTTTAATCAGGCCGTACATCAGAATAACCATTGGAGCTTTTACAAAATCTACATACCAGGGAAAGGCAATCCTTGACTTTCATAAACTTATAGTACATCTATGGAGAAGTCAGAGAAGCCAGTGGTAATGAACAATAGGAAACAAAACATCTTCCCATGTCTTCATGACTTAGGTTACTAGCTCAAACATCAAGATTTGAAAATATTTCTAGTTGAATTCATACATGTCTATGCAATTAAATATCTTACCTGCTTCAGGTAGTAGTGCAATACATAATCCAATAGAAATATTAGAAGTGCACATAAATCACACATAAAATTTAATTTTTAAAATGTCTTATTTTAAATATGTAAACTATTAGAAAATCAAAATAAATGCAGGAAAGGAAAAAAAAAAAACAGGAAATACAGTCCTCTGTGGTGGTTGTGACTAATCAATGACATCCTCAGAATCTTTCAGGAATCAAATTCGTTAACTGCAATTGAAGCAATATGAACAAACCAGTAGGAAGAGTAAACTCTTTATTTTGTACTTCCATTTCAAATGGGAAAAAATATTTTCCTTAGCAAAACATTGTAAAGGAAAGTTTTTTCAGTAACTGCAGGAGCACTAAATGAATTTTATATACTACATGGAATATGCTTTATAGAATAAGAGAAGATACTGAATAATTTTGGAAGTTACTTTTCTTTTTTACCATCACACCAAAATAGCCAAGTTCTGAAATATTAGCATGTGAAGGGTAATCTCTGAGACCTTTTGCCACCTCCTAAAATGAAGAAAGGTTGCATACATTTTTATCTTGCTGCTATGAATAAGAAGAAGCTGTGGGACTCCTTGTAGCAGTCCTGGAATAATTATGAAATAGCTGATTAAGTCCAAAGTTAGTATGGAAATCTGTTCTTTTAAAAGTGTTTCATAATCTATCTCTGGAGACAGATAATTCTATCACATTTGAATTAATCCATAGATAATGGCAAAGCTATTGCCCACTACTATGTGTCTGTATGTGAGAAATGCATATTGCATGGATTATCCAATTTCACGTGAAAATAACTCAAAGCCAGATTACAGAAGGGATTAGTTGTAAACAATACAAATTACGACAATAATGTCCAGAAAGGGATTAATCAACTTCAAACACATAACTTAACCTAACAATAATAATCAAGCCACAGATAATTCTTTGGAGAGCAGATTTTTTAAATTCAGGTCACACAACGATCCCTGCATACAGCCAATAAAACATTTCTTAAATTACCCTATCTGATATCATTATAAAGTATAATCAGGCCCCAGTATTATCGTCACTACTGAAGCCTATAGTAGAATTAATTGTTCTTCATTTCAAGTCAAAAATAGGCCCTTTATCAGGAAATTTTAATTAAAGCATTCGAAAAGTTTCCATTTTATATAGTTAAGCACATTATTGTAGTTGGGATATAATCACTCATTCGTTTTATCTTTTGTTTCTGAACTTGCAGTTTTGAAGCCACCAAAGAAGGTATGTCCTGAAAGTATTGAGCCAACATCAATATAATTAAAACAGTTTGAGCCGCCAATGCTTTTGGGACAAACTTCATGTGTACCATACATAAATAAGGCCAAAACTGCAAAAAGTAAATGGAGTTTTCTGCATATTAGGCTACATTGTTCAAAAGGTGTATGAAAAGTGATAATAGCCCTGGCTGATGGCACAGTGGATAGAGTGCCAGTCTGTGAACCCAAGGGCCGCTGGTAAGATTCCCCAGCCAGGGCACATAATCAGGTTGCAAGCCAGGTCTCCAGCCAGATCCATGGCTGGAGGCAGGTGAAAGGCAACTATACATTGATGTCTCTCTCCCTCTCTTTCTCTCTCCCTACCCCTCTCTCTAAAATTAATAAATAAAATATTTTTAAAAAATGTTTAAGTGATAATAAAATAGGTTTTATTTAATATAAAAATAACAAAGGGTTTTTTTATTTTAATTGTGGTTATATATTATATATTTTTTTAATTTATCACCTTAACCATTTTTAAGTATTCTGTCCAATGGTGTTAAGTACAATCAAATTGTTATATAGCCAATCATCAGAACACTTTTCATTTTGCAAAACTGAAACTCCTTACCTTATAAATAGCAACTCTTCATTCTTACCTTTCCCCATGCCTGACACAGCCATTCTATTCTCTATGATTTTGACTTCTCTTACTATAAGTGGAATATTACATTATTTATCTTTTTGTGACTAACTTATTTCAATTAGCATTATGTCCTCAGGGTTTGTTCAAGCTATAGTATATCCTAAAATTATCTTCTTTTTAAGTCTGAATAATGATATTTCATTGAATGTATGTACTTCCTTGTCTATTCATTTAATCATTGATGGACACTTGTAGTCGATACTGCTATGAATGTGGGTTTAGAAATATTTCTTTCAGACACTGTTTTCATTTTGGGGAGGTATAGGCCCAAAAGTGAGATTGTGAGGTCATATAGCAATTCTACTTGTAAGTTTTTGAGGAACCACCATACTGATTAGTGGCTACACCATTTTATGTTCCTACCAAAAGTAAGTATAAAGCTTCCAATTTCTCTATATCCTCATCAACACTTGTTATTTTCTGGGTTCCTTTAAAATAGAAATAAGGCTTTAACTCTCAATCTTAATCTAATGTTTTAAATCTAATGTAGGAAACACTAAATCATGATTTTTTTTTTTAACAATCTATCTAATAATACCTCTGGGGATAAAATCTGAGCTTTTGTCTTTCTCAAGAAGATTGTTAAAGTTGAAGGTGAAAAAAGAAACTTTTCTAACAATTATGGGCAATAATCAAGCTTCCCAAAATATCTGATGGGATGCTTTATACAAAGTATATGCTTAGGAAATAATTTTTTTAATAATGAGGTAAACTATTTTAACTCTTCACAAAATTTTACAATTCAAGGTGAATTTTATATTTCTTATAGCCAATGAATTACTCTACCCTCATCTGTCTAATGAATGTTTACTCATTTGACTGTTGTGAGGATTAAATAAATAATTTGTGTAAAATACCCAGAATTTCCTGTTGTAAATTTAATAAGTATTAGTTGTGATTATTTTTATAATTATTTAAATAGTGTTAAGAGAAATAAGCAAGTGTCACTAAATATCTAATGATGTATTAGGCACAATGTTTAACATTGTCAAATAAAAATAATAATTCCTACACTAACAATATCAAAATGTAGTTTAATTTGAAAGAAAGATAAGCGTAACATACATAAAAAATAATTTAAGGTAGGATTTAACTATTTTCTTTTTAAGCTCCCTTCTTTAGCATAACAACTTTATATAATTCTGTTCTCTTAATAATTCATCCTAAATTCTTTTTCCTCCATCCATATATGATTTTGACTGCAGTCAGTTTGTCTTCTCTTTTTACTTATTCTCTGCATTGGTAATTTTACCTGTTCTCATTTCACCATAGTGGGGCTGATCACAACCTCAGTGTCGCCCTTTCAATATTACAGATTCAACTACTTGTTGAACAATAAGATGCCAGTGCTACTTTTAAAGCAGGTCTAAAACTTGGGTTTATTTTAGTTGTTTGCTGTTGCTGCTGCTACCTGATACAATGTCACCAAAAATTTTAATTTTTCTTCATTACCTGCAGAACAAAGCCTAGATACTTTAGTCTGCGATTAAAAACCTTTCACAATACATCTTAAAATTAGTTTTCAGCTTTATCTTCCCTATTTATATGCTAAAGTAATAAAAGCTAGATATGTATAATTATCCTTAAACAACTTATGATTTTCTTCTTTATCCCTCATGTAATTGTCTCATTCCTGAATCAACCTTTTCTTCATCTCTATGTGTTGAAATCCCATTCAAATACTGAGTTCAAACTCTGACTTCTGCATCCCAAATGAAAACAAAATACCTCTTTTCTCTGGACCTTATGCTCAGTACTCATAAGCTACATCTATCCTGAGGTACCTTATTTCCAGCAATATTGAACATGCTCTAGACAGCCAGTCTCTAATAATGGCATTGCCTTTGAGTTTCTAAAATGAATAAATACATCAATGAATGGCTGAGTGAGTGAATAAATAAAAGTAAATGTAGATTTAAAAAATTAACCTTGTAATTGTATAAAATATAAGAATCTAGATTCAGGGAGTCATTCTGAAGACTGTTAAATCATATATATATAATTTAATCTAAAACTGCACCAGCAGACTTGAGAAGTAAATGATTTAAACTACTAAAAATACACTATTTTTTTATTTTAAAATATGTCTCATATGGCACATTTATTACACTTAGCTATCTTTGTACATTACATTTCAGAAACTAACTATACATTGGGCGTATTAGTCTGCCCAGCCTGTCATAACGAAATACCATAGACTGGGTAGCTTAAACAATAATTTTTTTCACAGTTCTGGAGGCTGAAAATTCTAGATCAAAATCCTGCAGAGATCAATTCCTGCTGAGAGTGCTCCTTCTGACATGTAGATGACCATCTTCACATCATGAAGAGCAAGCTCCCTTGTCTCTTCTTGGAAAGGCATGAATCCAATCATAAGGACCCCTCCCTCGTGATCTCATCAAATCCCAATTACCACCCAAAGACCTTATCTCCAAATATCATCACAATTGGCTGTTAAAGCTTCAACATATGAATTTGGAGGGACACAATCAGTGTATATCAGTGGGGGAACTGAAATGTTTTAACTTTCAAACATACCTGCTCTATATTTTGTCATAAAGTCATTTGATTTACTACCAGAAAATATCCTTAGATTTCAAACAAGTCACACTACTTACCTACTTAAATTTTCATAATTTTATCCATACAGCAATGGGGGGGGGGAGGTTGAATATATATATATATATATATATATATATATATATATATATATACATATATATACACACATACACACACACACATTCATACATATATAACACAAAATTGTATGATGTCCATAAAAATTCTTTGTAATTATTTTATTCTATACCTATTCAAGGTTCTCCTTAATCCAGTCCCATATAAACTTTCCAGTGCCATATTCCGCTAGAACCCTTGTATATGATATGTTCTTACCAAACTAGGCTACTGTTCCATATCTGAACTGGATACGGATATGCTATGAGATGAAAGATAAGCTACTAAAAATTCACTGAAACAAACAAAACCTCAGGGTTAGATTATTTTGCCTAATAATTCTTTTAAACTCTTAAGTAACAGAAAAATGCTCATGTTTTATGAACAGTTAACATTTAAAAACCTTTTAAAAGACCCCAATTTATAATGAAACTAGCAAAACTAGAGACAAAAATATGCCAAAATTTTAAAATAAAAACAAACATAAGACTATTTTTTAAAATAGGTTAATTTTTTATATTACCTCAACAATAATAAAAATACAAATAAGTACAATTCAATACTTTATTTAAACCATGTTTCTCAACATCCGTTGTGTGTATCACCCGTGGTAAAGAGCATGTGTCTAAAAAAATCAAACTCTCAGCCCCACCCCAAACCTATTGAGTCAGAATCCCCAGAAATGTTGCCATAGAATCTGCATTTTAGCATTTGTTTCAGTTGATTTTTATGCAAACAAAAGTAAAAATACTTCATTGACATTATCTGTCACAACCATATGGCATTTGTATCAAGTAGGAATGCGAGAAATGATTAACATCAAGGCATCTAGTGATGTAAAGATTTACTTCAATAAACCTAAAAAGAAAAATGCCTACAGTCAAAAAAATTCAACACCTATTCCTGTTAGACAAACACCATAAACCAAAAATGGAAGGATGCATCCTCAAAATGATAGGGAAAAAAAACACTTCAAAGAATCTTTTTTAAACAGAGAAAAAACTAACATAAAATCATTAACAGTCTTCCTAACAGAAAAACATCAGCCACATCCTTATTAGTGGACTAAGCAAGGATATCAGAAATCTCCTGTATCACTGTAGTTCTGGTGTGGACATTAAGACCTGGGATAGAAAAAAGAAGCTTTATTGTTAAAAAAAGGAAAACACATGGGATTGACTTTGGTGGGGGAGTGGGTGGGTGGAGAAGGGGACAGAGGGGAGTAAAAAGGGGATGGATGTAATACAACAATAAAATTAAATGTAAAAATTAAAAAAAAAAAAGAAAACACAACTATACTCGTTTTCAGAAATGATTATTCCATGCACTGAAATTTCAAGAGAACATGCCAAAAAATTCATAAATAAAGTGAAAATGTAATGTATCTTTTGACCAACAAAAAAGTCTATATGTCAAAAAAATAACCAGTTAGAATATTCATTTATTTATTCAATAAACAGTAACAGAATACAGAGAAAATCAGTGAACAACAGAAGAATCATTGGAGAATACAGTGAATATAAAAACACAATAAAATTTATAGAAATAATAAAAAAAAACAGCAAGCTTGAAAAGAGAATGAAAGGGATAAATCCCAGGGGAATCTAAAGAAGAAGGAAAGAAATAATGGCTAAGAGCATGTACTATGGAGCAGAGAAATATCAGCCCATATCTTGGCTGAGTGACCTTGAAGTAATGCTTAACCTTCCTCAGCCAAAGATTGCCCTGGCTCAGCAAACTCCCACCTATACTGCAAATGCAGTTAATGTTTCAACATGTTCTCTATCTTAGAACATTGGGCTTGTTTATGAGGTTTCTGACAAATAAAGCTTTTAAATTTTTAATTAGCTAGATCTCTAAATCTTTTTTATGTTTGCCTCTTGGCATTACTTTCCATCTCTCTCCTTGGAATCTTCTGTGTTTGGCTCTCTTACTTAGTTATTTTCTTTTGTTTGGGATGGGAAATATTTATTTGTCCATTCACTTTTTCTCAAGAGAGGTTTTCTCCAGCTTCTCTTCTAGTAGAGATATAAGTTTGCATTTTGTCAAATAAGACATACTTTTTTATATTGTGATATTCTATGTAGGGAAGCTTTAGGTTGAATCAGAAACTAAAAGACAACTCCTTTTTTAAAGGTATTTTTGAATCTCAAAGTCTCTCTCTCTCTCACACACACACACACACACAGGCTTATTTTCCTGGGTTTATTTTCTCATCAATATGTTATACTGATATAGACTATGAATCTTGAAAGATAGCTCAAATCATCTTCAGAACAAGACAAAATATAAATAAATAACAGTATCAGAATATTCTGCCTGGAGAGAAGCAAGAAGCAGCTCCAGCTATATTCTCCAGGGAGTGACTGAAAAGTTTCTTACCATATAACTGTTTATCAAGAGCTACAGAAGAGCTTACTGGGAAGGTTCTTCACCCAAATCAAGATAAAGATGATAGTGCTGCTGCTGCCTTTATTGGTACTTTATAACGCCTTCCCCCACCTTACACTACCCCCCATTATTATCTTTCCTTCTTCTGGACTTTGATACAGATACACACCAAGTCATTTGAGTTGAAGTCCCTTTTAAGACAAAATTTTATGGCCCTTTTAACATTCATATTCTTTCTCTTTCTTATCAAAAGTTGTCAGTTATTCACTGTTATCTGATAATGCTTCCTTATGATTGATTTTTGGTAAAATACCAGTTCTTCAACCTGTCGCTATCATCAGTGGTGTCATCATTAAACTATTTTTGTGTGTCATGTAGTCAGAGTTCATGTGGGAAAAACCTGGACCAGTGCCCACCCCATTAGGGCAGTCATCCAGACCTATAAGTAAATTGGAAATAAATGTTGGAAATGGACACTGTTAGTTTCTGTGTACATCCTGTCATCCGAAGGGTCTTGTTACTGCAGCTGCTGAGCCAGGCATGCTGGGAGGCACATGTGACAGTGTTTGGTAATGGGGAACATTCTGAGCTTTTGGCCTGCTCAGGTGGGCTCAGGCTACTCATATTAGCTGTAACAACCAATGTGTCTGCATGAAACTGGAGGGAGGCAAAGGGTGTTCTGCCAAGAAGACCAATCTGTTCTGGCCAGTGGATCATCCCTGAGCTAAGTCCACTCTTAAATTAAATAAAATGTGACACTGGGATTTAAGGAAACCCAAGTGTTTGGCATTTGGGTATTTCCAAGCTGTCCAGGGAACCAGAGTACAATTTATGATGCTGGCCAAGTCCTTTCTTTGTCTCCACAGCACATACTCTAAATTCTCACCCCTTGCCCCAGGCTGCTGCATCACAGCCAATAGCTCTAAGAGAGACCAATGAGGCTCGTAGGTTAAGACTCTCAGCTTCCCAAGGCTCTGGGTGAAGAGCAGACAGCTCTAGATTCAAGTCCCAGTTCTGTGACTTAACTAGCTATGTGGCCTTGAGCAAGTCCCTTAACCTCTCTGGGATGGTTTCCTTCTTCATGGTGAGACTTAGAAATGGTAGCACAGGTATAGAACTTAACAAAGGGCCTGGCACATGAGCCCTTATTACCTGCTAGGTAATATATTCATCAGTAGACAGCAGCAACAGCTGTGCAGGTCCTTACACTCCACCCCTGTATTTCCCCATCTATGAAACTAAATCAGTAATAAAGGTGACCTCTCATAGTTCTGGTAAGAATTAAATATTACATGGTAAGCGTCTTGCCCATAGTACACAATAAATTCCAGCTCTTATTTTTACTTCTATTTCTTCTCCTGGTGTTGTCATTTCCAGCATAACCTCAACAAGATACTAGAAACTCTAAAGTGTAAACTCCAGAATATGCCAATATATGAACATCTTTTCCAGGATCCCCATTGCCTAAGGATGAATTTGTATGTGGAAAGCTATTCAGAATCTAATATTTAGATGCTTTTGCTCAAAAATATTACCTCTGTCTGGAATTATTCCCTCATTTCTGTCCATCTGTAAAGTCCTACTTAAATTTTAAATTAGCTCAGGTATCTCCTCCTCCGTGAAACCTGCCTTTATTCTGGGCAAAATTTGGCACCTTTCCTCATGAATCAAATAGTGTCATCCCTCCCTATAGCACTAAGCACTGTTGCTTTGTAATGATTGCTGGCTTGGACACTACCTTTTACTCGTGATGAATTCCTTGAGGTCAGAGATTACGTATGTTCAAATGCATGCATCCAGATTTTGAAAATGCCTGTTACTTAAATAACACTCAAAAACATTTGCTAATTGAATGAATACCCATTTACTGTCAGCATTAAGTATATTGTTTTGTTAAAGAAATTAGCTATATTCTATGCAGGCCATTTCCTATACTTGTACTGGAAATAACAGATGACTGCTCAGGGAGCAAGAAGTTATTTTTTCTTTCTCCTCTTTGCATTGTCATTTTTCTTTCTTTCTTTTTTTAAAGCACCATTTTCCTCTCTCACTATAGACCTCTATTTGGAATTTTCATTTACTCTGTTGATCCTTCCTAGTTTCTTAGTAAGTTCTCCCTGTCCCTCCAGGTGGCCTCTGGGAAAGTTAATGCAACTTCACCCTCCATTCTCCCATAGGGGCCTGCCCTCATCTGTTCACCTCCTCAGTCAAGAGGCTAGACTTGCATAACACAGAATTCCTCTTTTGATTATCCCCAGGTGAGTGTCTAGTGTTGGAGTCTGACTAAAAGTAACTTGAAAGTGCTAATCTCTCATATCAAATATCTTCATAGAAAATTATCTCACCACAAAGTACAGTTCTCACATATCATAGTCAATTCTCCTGGTATTTCCTTCAATTAAACTCATGTAGTGGGGAATGATTAAATGCTCAAGTCTTTTGAGTAGTAATGATATTTTTATTTATATTTATAATAGATTGATACCATTTTTATATATTTTATAACCTCCTTTTAAGTGTCTTAACTATTTCAACATCCTCTTTGTAGATCATCATCATCAAATCAGATAACTGGCACAAAAGTTAAGATGAGAAAATGTTAATTCTCTGCTATAAAACGTCAGTAAACTGTTTCTAAGCTTTGTTTTAAATGTTAGTCTGTACTGAGAAATCCAGTCTCTAATTTTGACAGCTAAATACATCTCTAACTTTGACAGGTATGGACATCACAGTGCTGCTAAAATTGATTTAATGAATATATATATATATATATATATATATATATATATATATATATATAGTTACAATAACAACAGAAAGCTACCCAGATATGAGAAAATATTAAAATTATAAAAATTAGTAGGTGGAAGAATAGTCACATAATAGATCACATTCTGATTCAAAAGATCATCATGAGTTTCTCTTTACACTTCAAGGGGAATAATTTTCTTGTTTTGTGAGACATATTAGTGAAAATTAGGAAGATAGAATGGGCTATATTTATATTTTTCTTAATTTGAAACTACTTATTTCATTGTTGTTTACTCATTTAAATCAAGGTCTGCTATGAAAAATAATTTAATAGAAAGCATTATTCTGATTTCATGAGTGGGAAGTTTTCTATTGTGTTGTATTGACAATAGCTGATATGACAAAAACACCATCTCCTCTATCTGGACGAGAGCTTACCTACATGAAAACAAAGTAATAACAAGGAAATAAAAAGCCTCTTGAGTGTGAACTTAGCAACCTAACCTATAAAGTGGATAACACTGAGAATTTTTATGTCCCTGGCTTTTATCAATTTCCTCTGCTTTTTTCTCTTTCTTGCTTGCTTTACAATAATGCTTTGCAGATTGCAGCAGTACATTAATGATTTCATTTGTCAGGCTCTATTGTTGCCAATTCTTTTGATCCATTTTCTTCTCTTCTGAGTCTCAGTGCATTATTTTCATCTTTTTATATTTTCAGATTTTATTGATGTGCTGCTTTAGAATTTCCACTAAATGTTGTTTTTTATTTTATTTTTATTTTATTCACTTGGTTTCTTTCTCCTGGAATTAGAGTCTTTACATTTAGAATACAGAGATTTTAAAGCTCTCACACACAATATGTAAACAGAAATCCTTAGAAGAATATCTGGTGAAATAATAAATATGTGGTCTATAGAATGAAACAGAGATGGATTTCATTCCTCTCTGATTGAAACCACCCTGAGTTTCAATTTCCTTTATCTTTAAATTGTAGATAATAACACTTACATTGCAGAATTATTATGAGGATTGAAATTCCAGAATGTCCACTACCTAGTACACAATAAATAACAGATACTGCTACTACTATTTATTATTATTATCATTATTATTTCTACTACTACTTCATTTCAATTGTAATGAAAAACTTCTATGTGGGTTAAATGTGAAAGGTAAATTTTAATTCTTCTAGAAAAAAACAAAGAAAAATCTTTTCATGACCTAGGATAGGAAAACATAAAAGAAGCAATAACCTAAAGGGAAATATTGATGTAATAGATTTTTATTAAAATTAAAATATTTTTACATAAAAATTAAGACATCAAGTTTACATTCATAACTATTAGTAACTTTTTAAAATTAATTTAATTTTATTGTTGTTTTATTCCATCCATCCCCTTTTTCCTCCCCTCTGTCCCCTTCCCCACTATTAGTAACTTTTAACACTATTTAAGAACAAGTTGTCAACTTCATTATTTGCTTGGGAAATGCAAATTAAAGCCACAATGAGTTACCACTGCACAACTACCAGAATGACTCAAATTAAATGACTGACAGAAACAAGTGTGAAGAATAATGAACAACTGGAATTTTCATATACTACTAATAGATGGGTAAATTAGTCCACTCACTTTGGGAAACTGGCAGTATCTATCAAAATTAGACACACACATTACTAATGATCCCTCAATCTCTTTTCTACATGGACTAACTAATACAAAAATGTTCAAAGATGTATTAGTTACAGTAACCCCAAACTAGAAACCAGGCATGTTTATTAGCACTTGAATTGGGTAAAATAAAGTGTGGTCTATTTGTACAATGGTATAACAGCCAGAAATGAGAATCAGTGAATTACTACTACATACCACAACATGAGTTTGAATGTGGGGATCGCAAATGTAATACTGAGTCAAAGAAACCAGATACAGAAGAATAAACTGTATGATTCTTTTTAGAAACAGTTGAAAAGTAGGTAAAACTAAGCTATGTTATTTAAAATAATAGTATTTATTTTTGCTTTGGGAGGGATGACGAGTTGAAAAAAATATGAAATGGAAGCATATACCATGTTCATGGATGGGAAGAAGTAACGTCATTAAAATGTCTATACTACGCAAAGCAATCTATAGATTCAATGCAATCCCAATTAAAATACCAATGACATACTTCATAGAGATAGAAAAAATACTTCAAAAATGTCTATGGAGCCAAAAATGCCCACAAATAGCCTCAGCAACCTTGAGAAAGAAGAACAAGGTAGGAGGAATCATAATACCGGACATCAAACTATACTATAAGGCTACTATCATTGAAACTGTCTGACACTGGCGTAAGAATAGACATATAGATCAATGGAACAGAATAGAGAGCCCAGAAATAAACCCAGGACTCTATGGTCAATTAATATTCAACAAAGGGAGAAGGAACATAAAATGGAGTAAAAACAATCTCTTCAACAAATGGTGTTGGGAGAACTGGACAGCAACATGCAAAAGGATAAAACTAGACCACCAACTTACACCATGCACCAGAATAAACTCAAGATGGATAAAGGATTTAAACATAAGCAGTGCCACCATAAAGATCCTGGAGAAAAATATAGGCAGTAAAATTTTAGATATCCTACACCAAAATATACCTAAAATTTTAGATATCCTACACCTTGGTACTTCTCCAAGGGCAAAGGAAACAAAACTACAAATAAACAAATGGGACTATATCAAACTGAAAAGTTTCTGTTCAGCTAAAGAAAACACCAGCAAAATTAAAAGGGAACCAAATGTAATGAACAAAACAAACAAACAAGCCAAATAGAACTGGATACATGAATACAACAAATAGACCTTCAGTGGCAAGGGAGAGGGGAGGGGGGGAGGAAGAAGCAAAGAAGGGGAGCAGTTTAGTCAAGGAACTAGTATGGAAGAACCATGGACGTGGACAATAAGTGGGATTGATTTTGTGCAGGAGTGGTTGGGTGGGGAAGGAGACAGAGGGAAGTAAAAAAGGGGATGGATGTAATACAACAACAATAAAATTGAATTAAAAAACAAAAAAGAAAAAATATGAAATGTTTTATTGCTTGACTAGCTCATGGTTACCCAAATAGGTTCAGTTTGCAGTAGTTCTAATGAATACCTAGGATGCATGCACTTTTTAATATATTTGCTCTATTTCGATAAACAAGTTTACTATTTTTTAAAAATTGGCCATTGCCTTCTTTAAGAAAAACTGTGTTCAGGGTTTTTGTTTTGTTTTGTTTTGTTTTATCAAGTAGGCTGATTCATCAAGATTTTTTTCCCCAATGTTAAGTTATGATATATTTTGAGAATGATGAGAATAAATGCAAGTTTAAAACTGAAAATTTAAATAATCTCATCACTTATAAAAAATAAACATTACATTGGTTAATTTTACCAAACCCCTTCAAGTCTCTGAGGAGAAGGTTGGACACCTTGATGATAAAGCCCCAGCCCTGGGAAAGACATAAATTTTTTATCAACTACTCACCTTTATAAGCAGCATCTCATGTCTTTAAAAACATTAACAAACAGTTTGACACTGAATCAGTATATTAAGTCTTTCAATGATTTTAACTGACTTGCATTTTAATGTTATAAAATATTATTAATGAAAGGATATATATATATATATATATATATATATATATATATATGAACATCCTATTGGATGCACTTAAGTCTTGTTGAGGATATTGCTTATTAATTTACTCAGGGTCCTTGCAAGACATTTCTGTGATAGAAATTTATTTTAAAGATTAGTGCCTAGGAAACATCTGCTTTCTTTAAAAAACAAATGTGTTTTCTTCAATGTGAATCAGGTGAATGCTTAAGTTTCCCTTCCTTTGACCATGAGAATAAGTGGAGCCAAAGGGACTTCCTTTGCACTCTACTTTCTGAATGGTTCACTACTTTCTATTAGGGGGTCCTATTTTTCTATTCCTTATTGTATTTTTATTTCATTTTTTAATTTTGTGTAATTTACCTCCTATTTAGAAACAAGAGGGCAACATATTTTTCAGAAAAATAAATATATAAACATTTTTATTGTTCACACATGGTATGAGAGATTAAAAACCTGTTGTTTTTTAATAGAAATTTCTGTGTAATGAATACCCATATACAAGGCAATAATATAGTAAATAGCAAATAAGTGAAACAGACCATAAAATCCATCAGTTCAGAAAATGAACCCCTCATAGTACATTGAAGTTGATGATGAAAAGAAGTTTGACTTGGGAGCTCAAAGGTTTCTGTGAATCTGATAAACAAGAAAGATTTAATATGACACTGAATCAATTGATTACATTTGCAAGAAATACTTGCACTTTAATTATTGAATGAAAGATATGAGGTTTTTTTTTTTTTTTTAAATTTTATATCATTATTTTTAGAAAGAGGGGAAGGGAGAGAGGCAGAGAGGGAGAGAGACATCAGTGTATGGTTGTGTTTCACCTGCCTCCAGCCACAGACCTGACTGAAGACCTGGTTTGCAACCTGGTTATGCGCCCTGGCTGGGGAATCAAACCTGTGACCTTTGGGTTCACAGGCCGGCGCCTCAACCACTGCATTACCAGCCAGGGCAATATGAGATATTTTCCATGTTAAATTATATGCTAAAAAATAAACATTTAGGAAACAGTTTACCATGCAGTAAAATTTAAATAAGTGTTAGCTATTAAAACTATGACAGTATAACCATTATTACAATCAACAATCCAATGGGAAAATTGTTCTTTAAGATAACCATTCTGTTGCAACTAAAATTTCTGTGCATGTACAGTTACTTATTCCACCAATGGGTAAACACTGGCTGAAGACATGTTTTGCCTTTGTCTCTCACAACTGCAATAGATCAGAGTAGGTAATTGAAATGTTATTGGTCAAGTCAATGGAGCTAAAGGGAAATAAAAACAATAAAAAGTTTCAATCGAATCTGTGCCAATTATAACCTAATGATCTTGAATAAGTAAATCCTCTAAAATGAGACTATTAACATTTATCTATAGGGTTTGTAAGATAATTACATATAATCATATGGAAACAAAACTTTCCACATGTATATAAGGTATTAGTAAAAGGATGGGAATCCCATTGGCCAATGAGTCATTGCTCAAAGACAAACAGTGCTTTACAATGCCAAAACCAGAGAACTAAAACGACCGAACACATGGAGAACCTAATAAAAGTCCCAGATGAGGCATAATCTTTTCTGTAGTTTAATGATTCAAAACTTGATGGCGATGTTCATGCTGCTTGAACTTTGGTAATTTCTTACTTGACCCATCAATAGCTCTTGTTACCCATCCCTTTTCTTTTGACCTTTTAATGGATCTTGCTACCCACCCTCACCTCAGATTTGCTTCTTAGACTATGTACATTACCTGGTGACTGCTTACTGAAAGCTAACATAAGCCCTTTGCACTTTATTCACTCAACAAATATTTACTGAGCACTTACCATATATCTAATAGTGTCCTAGATTCTGGGAATTCAGCCAAGAACAAACCAAAATCTTTTTTAAATAAAGAGTACACTTCAAGAGGTGGGATTTAATAATGTAAATACTTCATTCAGACATCAAGGTTGATTTCAATAATGAAGCAATTGAAGAGATGTGAATAAATAGCATAATAATATCTAAATACAATTAGAATTGAAACAAGTGTATTCATTCTAGTGATATGAAGAACTGGGGCTACATACTAACCTGACAAGATCAGGGGAAGCCTACAAGGTGGGCTTTACAAACTCAGAGAGCGAAGGTAACCACGTAGGATGGTCCAAACATAAAAAACTAACTAAAAGCAAGTCATGGTACTAAGTCACATCCTAGACATGTAGCTTTTTTGACAAAGGTCAATGTTTACTTTAAGTAAGCCTAACTATTATCTTTCTTTTCTTTTTTCTTTTTTAATTTGCAACTAAGATGTCCTTGGAATGTCTAGTAATCCCCTTTTGCCAGACCCTTCAGGGCACCTCCACTGCATAAAACCACAGAACCCTTCTTTGTTATCTTTGTTATCTTATTCCCCAGATACCATCTCTATGTGATGTAAATGTTCATTGTTAACTATTCTGTACCCACCAAAATAAAAGAAGTATTAGTCTCTGTTTTACTCTTTGTCCAATCTCAGAGATTTTTGCGCTCTGCTTTTTTCCACCTCCCTAACCTACCACAAATGGATTTCATGTAATCCACCTTACATCTCCTCCTTTGGTTGTCATGTACAATAAACTGCAAAACTTCCATTTTTCAGAACATTTTCTCAATCCATTGAGATTTGCCTCCTGGCAATTGTCATCAGTTTGGCTCAAACAAACTAATAAAAATTCTCTACAGGTTTAGATGCTTCATACAGCAATAGCAGGATATGGAAGAATCACTGAAGCCTATTTCAGTGAATATGAAAATAAAATTCCATAATTCTAAAGTGTAACAGATTGTATATTCCTAAGATAATTGCATCATGGATATGAGTATTTCATCTTTCATGCATTTCTTTTTTTTTTAAAGATTTTATTCATTATTTTATAAAAAGGGGATGGGAGGGAGGAAGAAAAGGAGAGAAACATCAATGTATGGTTGCCTTTCACCTGCCTCCAGCTGGAGAACTGGCTTGCAACCTGGGTATGTGTCCGGAAGGGAAATTGAATCAGTGACACTTGGGTTCTCAGGCCAGTACTCAATCCACTGAGCCACATCAGCCAGGGCAGCACATATTTCTTATAATGACATTTTCCTTGAATCTGGATGGACCTGTACAACTGTCTTAATCAACAGAATGTGATAGAAGGGCTGCTGCAAGACTTCCAATAACTACAGGGGACAAAAGACGAGTCTCAAAACACCCCCAACACCATTGGAGAGTCATGGCACAACCCAATCTCCTCACAAAAAAATGTGCAACCTAAGAAGTCATTATTCAGTCACTTTGGTTCAGAGGTAGTTGTTAAACTGGACTCTGATCACTATTACACTGGTTTTATTAAGCCACAGGGGCTGTATCACTGAGTACTGCAGTCCTGACTGTCATATACAGCTTAACCAAGACATCTCAGTCATAAAGAGGATCATTTGATCAATTAGATAAAAACAAAGTTGTTTTTGTTTATCTTCCTTTGGGGATCTGTTGTTGACAGCACCAGGCACAGCAGAATAGATCAAGACCTGCTATGTTCTCCTGAGTGTTTTGTGTTTACAGTACAGAAAAACAAGGAACAGAGGTGACAAAGTCAGCCTTGGGTTAGTGTTGGATGCAGCTTCTAACTGGCTTGAGCATTAGGGCTTCATCTAGAGAGCAAAGAAGATTCATACCCTCCATACTTTCCAGGGTCTAAATCATTCCCTTCTTGGGTGACAGGGAGTTTTGCTCTCCTTCAGCCATCAAAAAAATTAGTGTATCCAATCCCAGTACATATAACTTTATTTTTTTAATATTTCATTTATTATTTTTCAGAGAGAGGGGAAGGGAGAGAGGCAGAGAGGGAGAGAAACATCAATATATAGTTGTTTCACCTGCCTTCAGCTACAGATCTGGCTAGAGACCTGGCTTGCAACCTGGTCTGGGAATCGAACCAGTGACCTTTGGGTTTACAGCCCGGTGCCTTATCCACTATGCCACCAGCTAGAGCTTCATATAACTTTACTTTATTTCAATTATTCTCCATTCACACCTAGAATTGTTTTCCTTATTATTACTCAGGAATCAGCCAAGGTGAGCTTATCTTTTTATGGGGATAGATTCATTCACACTCTTATTAAGGTGGTGGATCAGGAGGAAATAAGGGTGGTAGAATCAGACCTCTTTCCAGTGTTCAACACTATTCAAAATCCATACAGCTATCAGCAACCCATTCTCATTGCCAAAACTCAAAAATTATGCAGAATCTAGGATTTTACACTATTTACAAGTAACAAGTTAGGTTGTAAGTATTTGAAAGAAAACACAAAATTGGAAGAAGACACAAGATTCCTGGCTCAGAGACAAAGGTTTCTATTATAAATGCAGTAGCCAGAGCTGCATGTTGGTTTTCTTCAGTTTCCTGGGGTCAAATAAAAGAGCCCATCATGGTTCCCTGCTCTTTCTATGGGTTTTGTTACAGGAGAAAAATAAGGAGCTTGGAAGGTTTACCATTATTATAATAAGTGGAAGCAAATCGTATTACCTCATTTCTCAGACACAACCTTGAAAAATGGCCCAGCTGAAGAGCACTCAGGGCCTTGCATTCCTGGCACACTCAGCACGAATGTACAGGATTGCCTGGAGCCCATAACAAATTATTTCTTCCAAGAGAAGGAGGTTCAAAATTATTTTGCATTCATATAGAATAAACAACTGCACACAATCATGGTCATGCCTCAGGGATCTTTATCTCTACTGCTATTTGTTACAATATAATTTAAAAAGCCTAAATTATGTGGCACTTTCCAAGCAATATTACACTAGTCCACTATATTTATGACATCACGCATAACAAGTTCAATGAAAAAGAGAGGGCAAGTACTCTGGATGCATTGAAGAGAAGTATGTGCCTCAGAGGTTGGAAATGAATCCTATAAAGATTGGGGAGATTCATACATCAATAAAGTTATTGGGGCCCTGGTTGGTGGCACAGTGGATAAGGCGCTGACCTGCAAACCCAAAGTTCCCTGGTTCGATTCCCAGCCAAGGCACATAACCAGGTTGCAAGCCAGGTCTCCAGCCAGGTCTGTTGCTGGAGGCAGGTGAAAGGCAACCATACATTGATGCCTCTCTCCCTCTCTGCCTCTCTCCTTTCCCCTCTCTCTGAAAGTAATAAATAAAATCTTTTTCTAAATAAATAATAAAAAAATAAAGTTGTTGGGGATCTACTAGTCTGGGATCTACTTTGAAGGACATGACCTTCAAAGTGGTATACAAGTTATTGCATCTATCACTTCTTACTTTTAAGAAAGAAGTACAATATTTGGAGGTTTCTTTGAGTTTTGGAAGAAACATACTCCATACTTGTGAATACTGTTTGAACCCACCTATTATGTGATATTAAGATTGTTCTATATGAATGGAGGTAAAGAAAGAAAGCTTAGCAATGGTGTCAGCCTGTAGTATGCTCAACCCTACCCCATGGCTATATCACCTAGTAGAACTCAAGCTATTCAACGTGTCTATGATAGATAAAGAAGACATATAGAGCTTCAGAACAATTTCAATAGCAGAATTACAGCACAGGCTTTATGGCATCACATCAGAAAAACTGCACTATTTAAAATGTTCCTTGGGGAGAACTTCCAGAACAATGAAGTATAGATTTCTGAAAACCTACTCATCCATGAAAGCAACACAAACGCTAGCAAAAGTATTAAAAATCAACTTTTTCAGAGCACTGAAAATTAACCATAAACTTGAAAAATTCAATGAATATTTATTCTCGAAAAGAAAAAAAACCCTGAATCTTGGTAACAACAGTGAGCTTTGTGGTATTTTAACTTAATTCCCATCTCCATGATTCCATAGTACCCTTAAAAAACAACAGCTTCAAACCCACAATATTTTTGAAAATCAGCAGCCTAGCCCCCATTAAAGAAACTAAAACAGATTTGAAGTTCCTCCAAAAAACTCTTATCAAGTTTTTATCTGTTTCACAGTTCCCTAGAAAAGCTCTGTTCTCAGATCCCGTCTTTATTTGATTTGAGTCTGAACTCCTGAACAGCCCTATCCCCAAGGCATTTGTCAAAAACAATCAGTAGCAATTGTTTAACATCACAGTTTCCTGAGGCAGTAATACCAGTTGGGGCTAACAGGAGACTGATTACATAATTTAAAAGAAAAAGCCAAGGAGTGTGATGTCTATAGAGGTTTTGAAAAGCTCCAGCACATTAATGAAAATCTAGAAAACCATACACGGGTTCAATGCTCAGCACCTGCCCAAAAAGGACACAAGAAGGCCTTATTCTCTCACCTCTAGCTCCCTGAGGCTCTTCACAAACAGGTAGTAAAGACTAAGGCAGAATTTTTCCAACTGCTTGCTGGAATATTAAAGCAAAGCCATACCACCAAAACAAACACAAAGCCTGTCAGCAAAGGCTGGAATTTTACTGGCTCAAGATATATATATATATATATATATATATATATATATATATATATGTGTGTGTGTGTGTGTGTGTGTGTGTCTGTGTGTGTGTAGATATATATATGTATATTAGTATGTATATATGTATATATATGTATATATATATTAGTTATTAGTCAACCACTAAACTAACTGAAAAGAGGCTTCAGTGGCTGCACATAATAATACACACTTTGTTTATACAAAGACAATCATTAAAGAAACAGCAACAAAAATCCTTGGGAAGGTGTGTAACCAGATCTCAAGAGCTGTTATAATACCTAAATATAAATTTTTCAACAACAACAACAAAAAATCATTAAGTAAAGAAATGGGAAATCTGGCTCATACACAGAGAAAAAAGATCAATTGATAAGAAACTGTCCCTAAAATAGCATAGATATTAGCCTTACTAGACTAGACAAAGGCTTTGAAATAGCCGTTACAGCCCTGCCTGGTGTGGCTCATTGGATTAAGTGTCAGCCTCTGAACCAAAGGGTTGCCAGTTCAATTCCCAGTCAGGGCACATGCCTGGATTGCAGACCAGGTCCCCAGTTGAGGGCATGCAAGAGGTAAATACACATTGATGTTTCTCTCCCTCTCTTTCTCCCTCCTCTCTCTCTAAAAATAAATAAATAAAATCTTTAAAAAATTGTTCTTATAAATGTTAAGAAACTAAATAATATCATGACTAATCCAGATATGAGGATTATGTTTTGTACTCAAAAGTACAAAAACATTGTCAGAGTGACTGTAGTATATCAATAAAGGATTGTAATTATAAAATATAGCCAAATAGAAATTATGGAAATAAAAAATTTAAAAATTAAACTGAAAAGTTGACTAGAAACACAGAGCATCAGATTTTAATTGGCATAAAAAAATAAAAGAATCGGTGAATTTGAAGATAGGTTTGAGAAACAGAAAGTAAAAAGAATGAAGAAAAAAGAACAGAGTGAGAGATGTGTGGTATATTAAGTATAATAACATATACAACTAATAAAGAATGTTATAGTCTGAATAAATTGTACTACATTGATAACTACAAAACTCCCTTAAATGTAAGAATGATAGTATTTATAAGGTGGCTGTACCCACTGCATTAATTTATAGAGTCCATTTAATCTTAGTTAAAATCCAGATACCTTAAAAAAATTAAAAACTAATATTAAAAGTCACTTCTATGGATTTGCCTGAGAGCCAGAATAGCCAAAACAACTTCTAAAAAAGAATAGCCCTACCTGGTGTGGTTCAGTGGATTGAGAACCAGCCTGCATACAAAAAGGTCACCAGTTTGATTCCCAGTCAGGGCATATAACTGGGTTGCAAGCCAGGTCTCCAATCAGGTCCCCAGTTGGAGGCAGGTGAAAGGCAACCATACATTCATGGTTCTTTCCCTTTCTTCCTCCCTCCTTTCTCCTCTCTCTAAAAATAATGAATAAAATCTTTTAAAAATTTTTAAAAGACTTACACTTCCTTATTTACTACTCACTATACAGTTATTGTAATAAAAAACACTGTGGTACCACTGTAAGGTAGGAATATATGTGCACTGATGAAATAGAATTGGCAATACAGAAACCCTTATATTTGCGGTCAGTTTAGTTCTACACTTCCAAGACAATGTAATAAGGAGAGAAAGGCTTATAAACCACACAAAAATAAGTCAAATAAGCAATTTTTAAAATGGGCAAGTAATTTGAATAGGTATTTCTTCAATAAAAGATAAACACATGATCAATAAGCACATGGTTAGATGTTCAACATTATTAATCATTAGGACAAAATAAGCCAAAACCAAAATGAAAACAATATCTATTAGGATGGTTAAAATTAAAAAGACAAAAATGAGTGTCAGTGACACTGAGAAATTAGAACCCCCAAATTTGTTGTTAAGATTGCAAAATGATCCATTTACCTTGGAGTATAACTTAGCAGTTCCCCAAAACGTTAAATATAGTTTTATAGTATGACTCAGCATACTGTATGTAGAATTGATGACATACCAGTGTTAATCTAATGAGAACAGTTTGTGCAACGCCTGTGCAAACTAGCAACCAATCAGAGTGGACTGGAATGTGCATGCCTAAGCAGCAACAATTTCACTGTGCTAGTTGGTCAGGTGGTAGACCCCATTGAGTAGGCATGTGTACCGTTTGTCTATTGTACTCAAAATGACTGATGGAGTAGAGCAATGAATCTGCATCAAATTTTGCATTAAGCCTGAATATTCATCCATGGAAACTATTCAAATGATTCAGACAGCTATAGCTAAGGGAAGCTGGTAACTAGCAGCTTCATTACAACCCACCCACTTCATGTATTATGTGTTACACAGAGTTTTCTTGGCAAAACATCAAATCACCCAGATGACTCAGTCCCTGTATAGCCTAGATTTGGTGCCCTACAACTTCTGGCTTTTCCCAAAACTAAAATCACCTTTGAAAGAATAGAGATTTCAGACCATTGATGAGATTCAGGAAAATATGATGGGGTGTCTGATGGCAGTTAGGGGAACTGTGTCAACTTTGAGGGGGACTGAGGTATTATTGTCTTATTGCAATGTTTCTTATATCTTGTATCTTCTTCAATAAGTGTCTATTTTTCATAATACATGTCTGGATACTTTCTGAACGGACCACGTATATCCACACAAAAATTTGTACAAAAAAGTTTGTAGCAGCATTGTTTGTAACAGCTAAAATGTGGAAACAACCCAAATGTCCATGAACTAGTAAATAGATAAATGAAATTTTATTTATCTAAACAATAAAATATGATTCCTAAATTAAAAAGGAATAAAATACTAATAAATGCTCAAGTATGGATAAACCTAAAAATTTTATGTATATAGAAAGAAGCCAAACATACAAGCCACATATTATTAGATTCTGTTAACATGACATTTCTAGAATATCCTGGAGACAGAAAGAAAATTAATGGTTGCCTAGGACTAGAGGTACAGAAAGTTACCTCTCATAGGTATGGGGTTTCATTTGACAATAATGAAAGTGTTCTAAAATCACATAGTTGTGATAGTTGTCCAATTTTATGAATGAACTATAAACACTGAACTGTACACTTCATAAAGGTGAATTAGAGTATATTGTAAAGAGCTATCATGAAAAACAAAAACAACCAGCTCTTGGAATGCTACTAGTCCATGGTAGAAATTGGGTTTCTGACCATTAGACAAGTGGCCAGAAGTTACCATTATGAGACCTGCAGCAATCTATAGGGCTGCATATGGGCCCTTGCAGCAAGAGCTTTCTCTCACTCAAACTAATTTAGCTACTGCCCCAGCTGAATGTCTGACCTGTTAACAACAGAGATTAAGGCTGAGCCCCAGAACCATACCAGTCCTCAAGGAGACTTCAGCCTGTTGATGGAAAGTTGAGAATTATGTTTTGTACTCAAGTGATTCATTGGAACATCTCTTGGTAGTCTCATATCCAGTTTCAACTAAATGTACTTGTGCAGAAGCCATAATCTGATAGAGCATGCTGAGCAGGGCTCAGGTTGTAATAGGGTGCAGAGCATGAGTCTCCTGAAAATAGCAGAACAACTCCCACAATCCTTGATCAGAGGAAGGAGGTGGGGGATAGTACAGTGGTTGAGATACATTGGATAACAATGGCAAGTTAATAACCATGCCTTCCTAAAGGGAATTGCATATGTATCTATGAAAATGCTGAGGGACTTGGGACATAGTTGTGGGGAAGGGGAGACAGTGAAGGTTGTGGGGGCTTATACAGCACCTGCTCCAAAGGCAGGAGGGTGGATGCCCACCCCATATGTCCATGCATTACTGGAAACTTTTGCCCTGACTAAAGATGGAAGCAAAAAAAAAGTAAAAGATACTGGGAAACTGACAAAAATGGTGGACACTACCACACCACAGGAAGGGCAAGATATGAGGTCATACAGGAAGTTCCAGGTGAGCATTTAAATGAGGGTAGGCTGGAAGAGAGGAGGAGGCAATGAGGTCTAGAGAGTGAGTGAATGAAGGAGAAGGTCTGAAAAGCTGGAAGTCTAGTGAGTCCCCACAGCTAGCAGTGAGGCAGGGACCTGCCCAGCCACCAGATATGTGACAGATGCTTGGGGCTGAACTGTGACTGGGCATGCTGATCTGCAAGTTCCTGCTTTTCTGAAAGACATTACTTCTGAGTGGTGCATTCTGAAACTTGCCTGGGTGTTTTTAAATGGAGCAGGACTTGATGACAAAAATCTGCCATTTACTCTAAATCTGTATAACCTTTAAATAAACAACCCCTTTCCTTTTTCACCAAACTCTTGCATTGAGAGTCATGTTTCTTAGCGGCACACATTGAACCCCACATCTGTTCCAGAACAGCATTGGCAAGGCTCTGTAACAAGACCTCTCAGGGGTGAAAGTCTGTGTTAAACAACCATAAAGCCACCTGAAACAGCAATATGCTTGTTGAAAATCTAGAATGGATGGAGAAGCAATAAAATGATGCAGAATGATGACAGCAGGATTCCTCAACCTCAGCACCATTGATACTTCATGCTGGATAATTCTTCACTGTTCAGGCTATCCTGTGCTTTCTTGAATATAATGCTAACAGCAACCTCCTGATGTGGCAACCAAAAATGTCCCCAGACATGGCCAAATGTCCCATGAAGGATAAAATCATCCATGGTTGAGAACAGTTGAATTACAGCTTCAGAAGTAATGGCAGCAGCAGGAGTTTTTTAGTCTGTGCAGCTAACCCCAATTTCAAGCTTTTCCAGATAACATGACCAACTGGAAACCAGGAGAAGCTGTGCCTGGATGGGTAAACTTGGAGTGAGAAGCAAGTGAATCTGAGCAATTCCAGGAGTAGGTTCTACTGGGTGCTGTGGGTGTCCCATCCAGATCTCTTTTTAACAACAAATGCACCCCTCTCCCATTGCTGCTAGTTCAATCTGATAACAACTCAAAGTGGCACCCCTCTCAGGAGATTTCCCTCTGCAAATGGGAGCTCCCTTGTTAGAGAGACCTCCCTTCCCCTCTCCCCCTGCTTCCCAACACCCCTATCATTCTCCCCTTTAAGTGAGACTGAATAAGGCAAATTTGAGCTATGGAGCTTCCTCAGGTTATCAGACTGAAGCTAACCCCCAAATGTGACCCTGCTCTGCTACCTTGTTCTCTCTGCCCCTCCTGTTTTTCTCACTATCCCCCTGAAAGAAAGCACTCAACCAATAAAGCCTCTTGAGTGACAATCTCCAACTCTGGCCCTTCTTCCTAGGATAAAAGCCATCATTTATTTAATACCTAGTATGTGCAAGCATTTAGCTTAGTTTTTATTTGATATTATTTAATCCTCAAGGAAAAAGATAAATATTATTAATCCTATTTTACAAATGATGAAAGGGCCTCTAGGAGGTGTGAGTTGTCTCAAATTACACCCTAAAAATGGCAGTGCCACCATTTGCATCCAGACTTGTATAACTTCTAAGGCCATGTTCATAACCAATACACTACTCTCTCCTTATGTTAAAAACACTAAAGATATTTATAGTCTTTATTTTAGAAGAGAAGCTCTTTTCCTTGTTAGAGGGGTCCCGAGGTGTGTAAAAGGCTATAGGCTTCCATTTTATGACTCAGTTCCCTCAACATTAGTGTTGAAGGTATTCATTAAATGTCAAGAGCCCCATTCCTAGTATCAGATATGTCCTCAGGCAAGAGGGTGTGTTTCTCAATTCTGTAAGAAAGCTCATATATTCTTTGGTTCTCTAGGGAGGAAAGAGAACTTGACCTTTAGTATTAGCTTCTATTTTGGGAAGTAAGGGAGGATAACATGGAAGATTACTTTCAAAAGCTTCTTGCAATGGAAAAATAAACAAGTAGTAGTAAATCCTGCCAACATTTAACTTTACGATCTATTTCACTTAATTATTTTAATAAGAACTTGAAAGGCGGACACATTGTACATAAATTGCCTTGCAGGTGAGTGAGAACCAGGTGAATTATACAACATAAAAATAAGTTCTATGAGAGTTAATCTAGGCTTTATAAGTGTTTTGGTGTTGATGAATATTTTCATTTTATCTAAAGAGAATTGTAATACACTTCTGTTTTAGTGAAAATGTTTGTTTTATCTATGCATTTAAAGCAAAATGAGGCCAGTAAACATTATCATGCTACCTTGGGTAGGTGTTGTTTTAATTGAAATGCCACCAAGAAATATTTAGATAGGTTATTTTGTTGGTGGTGGTGTACTTTTTTATCATTTATGATTTGGTAGATATTTTTAGTGTTATGTTTAATAGAATTGCTGAGGTATCACAGAACAGAAAATAACAATGAAGGTCAACACAGAGAATCCCCATTTTTAAGGTTAATTTGAGGAAAATATTTTTCAGCAGTAATGATTTTCCAGAGTTTTCAGATTTTCTTGATGGACAACAGACAGCTCTTCTACAGACCATAGCATGGACCTATGAAACCAAACCTGGATGTAGATTATTTCATCATAGTGGCAGAAAGGAGAACTGGATTTCAGGTGAAAAGTAATAGTAACACATTGTTGACCAGCAATTTTATAGCAAAAGCTAATGCAAATGCAATCACAAGTTGTTATCACTCAATAACATTTGGGTTTGAAAACATGAATTTCTTTGTGGACCAGTCAACAATGTGTTAAAACTGCCAACTTTCCCAAACAATTGGGAACTCTGATTCTAGAAAATCTAGGAAATCTAGGAAAAATTCCCAATTTTTCCCTTATCTTCCCTCCCCTTTCCTCCCAGTCTGATTACCCACTTCTCAGTGTCACTGCTGAATGCCACAGCCCCAGTTAAGTACTGTCTTCCTTTCTCCACTGGCTATACCACCTTCCAAATGCCCATCAATGAAAACTAAAATTCCCATCAACTGAAAATGAAACATGAACAGATTAAAATGGGAGGGTTTGGGGGGGTTTTATGGGCTCAGAAAACCTGATGATTTGAATGGGAAGGCAAAGAATTAAGTCAAAGCTGTAAAAAATAAGTGTAATTTTCAGATTAATGCATTATAAAACGTAATTGTGAGTGAAAGGGAGGGATATCAAATGAGAAAGAAAACATACTAAACTACTTTACTTTGGGGAAGTTAGTCTAGAAGAATAATACCTAAACTGCCCTGGCTGGTGCAGCTCAATGGGTTAAGTGCCAACCTGTGAACCAAAGGGTCACCAGTTCGATTCCCAGTCAGGGCACATGCCTGGGTTGCAGGTTGGGGCCATGTGAGAGGCAACCACACATTGATGTTTCTCTGCCTTTCTTTCCCCATCCCTTCTCCTCTCTCTAAAAATAAATAAATAATTAAAAAAAAAAAAAAAAACAAACCTAAGCAGCCCTAGCTGGAGGCACAGTGGATAAGGCATCCGCCTGCGAACCCAAAGATCACTGGTTCCATTCCCAGCCAGGGCACATACCAGGTTGCAAGCCATGTCTCCAGCCAGGTCTCCAACCAGGCTGGAGCTAGAGGCAGGTGAAAGGCAACCATACATTGATATCTCTCTCACTCTCTGCACCTCTCCCTTCTCCTCTCTCTGACAAAATAATAAATAAAAACTTTAAAAAATACCTAAGCAGACCTTGGAGAATAAATATCTACCTCAATTTACTGCTCCTAATTTTTCCCTCTGATTTTAAACAGAACCTCCCTTCACCTGAACCTGAAACTGTGTTGATATCAACAAGTATCTCCCCAAAATTATTTTGAACATCTTTGATGTCTTAAATCATGGCTCTATAATTTACTGGCTGTGCCCACTGAGCAAGTTCCTTACACCATTTGGAAACCAGTGTTCTTTTTTTTCTATAATAAACTTTTATAAATACATAAGTGAGATAATAAAACTAATAAGTCTAACTCAGTTACAAATTGTGGAGTTTCAGTAAGTCTCCTCTGCCTACCTTAAGTGTGTATTTGCTTCCAATCATTCATACTTTGTGAATTAGTTTAATCATAATGCTTTCTTCTTTAATGTCTATCCTTATTGAAAAAATAGAAGTCTTGATAAAAGTGTTTGAAGGGACTTTTAATGTGACTCTGAAGGGACTTTTAATGTGACTCAGAATAACGAAAAAGTGCTGGACCTCTGGAAGAGAGAAGAGAGAGGCACTAGGAGGTAGGAAGTGAGGCAGGATGAAGTTACAGGAATTTAAAGGAAAATTTCTTTTTCTTACTTTTTTTTTTTTTTTTTTTTGAGGCTAGCAAAAGAGAGGATGTGCATCCTTTATAGCCCTCCCTTGCTAAAAGATTCCCTGCTTTCAAAATCTGATATTTGGGCACTTCATTAATATCACTTCTCAGCTACACTTGGATTTTACAAGTTTCTCTGAGCAATCAGGTAGGAAGTCATCATTTGAAATGTCATTCTTCTTTACAAATATGAATTTTTCCAATAAACTTTAGATGTGTAACTTATTTATAACTGGAGACTAACTGTAATTTAGATAGCACCTGATTAAAATCTGTAACTCGAGTGCTGACTCCATTAACTGACATTTTCTGCATTTCACATGTTTTGAGATTTACTGTCTTGGGAAAGATCACATATCATCTACTGATCACTTTTGAGATTAGTTTTGATTTGGATTCTTTAGAAAACCGTGGATATATTTAGTCATACTGAACGATTTACATTGGTTTTTTAAATTATTAACTCTTGCCCTGACTGGTGGCTCAGTGGATTGGCGCCAGCCTGCGGCGAACCCAAAAGTCGCTGGTTTGATTCCCCAGCCAGGACACATGACCAGGGTGCATGTCGGGTCTTAAGCCAGGTCCTTAGCTGGAGGCAGGTGAAAGGCAACCATACAGTAATGCTTTTCTCCATTTCTTCCTCCTTTCCTGTCCTTCTCTCTAAAAAATTATTAATAAAACATTTTTTAAGTAATGTTTAAAAAATTAAATAAAATTATTAACTCTTGATTTCATTCATATGAGGAATCTAATGAACAAACTGAACTAACAAGCAAAACAGAGGCAGACTCATAGAGAACAGGTTGGTGGCTCTGGGGACAGGGGTGCAGTTTAGAAGGTGGAGAGATAAAATGAAAAGGAGAAAGGACCAATGGACATGGACAGCAGTGTGGTGATTGCAAGAAGGGGTATAAGGGGAATAAATGATAATGGAACACACTAAAATTTTTTTTAAATATTGTCTATCTTCAGAATCTGAGTCAAAGAGTATCTCACATTGTGTTTCAAATGTGACCTCCAACATGGCTTCAAAAATATTACTGATAGTTGAAACAAATAATTCTAGTACCCTAAACTAAATAAAAATAGTCAGTGTGACACATGTCCTTGTACCAACTCTAATTCTAGAGAAACTTCTTATTTATTTTACCCCCAAAATGCTGTTCAGTATTTCTTCCCCATCCCCCATCTTCCCCATCACAATCCCACAGGAAGCAGACAAATTTTGCTGTGATAGGATGTTATATAAAATAATCAGTATTTGACAACTCATTTCAGTTTATAAATGTCTTCTTCAAAATGTATGCCCTTTGTAAGGTTTTCTACTCTGTTCCTTCTATGTTGCTGTCAAGAATTCAATTTTATAATGAATTTTTGACAGTATTCACACAATATTGCAAATTCATCCAGTAATGGTAAAATTTTATAGAAGAAGTGCCTGCAAAACATTTAATCTCAGTACATTTATAGGATTTGTGGAATGCAAGGGGGGAGGGGGATCATTGTGTCAAGTCCAGGGGAACACTGAGACTTGTAGAGACCCTGTGGAGTAAGAGTACAATAATGGGTCACAGTCAAGGTCAGCTGAAACATTATTTTCCCTTGGGAACAACTGCACATGACATAAATTGAGCACTCTATATTTTTTCAGCTATAATATGAACTTGAAGAAGCCTGGGTATTTTCATTGTTTTCTTACAGCATCACAGACTTATATAAGGACCTTGGAAAATAAGAACATTGGGGGACAGTATAACAATTCTGAATTTTTAAAGGTTTTTTAAAATGTTATTCCATGGAATACACTAAATAGAAAATTATCTTGGTGGTGTGGATTTATTTTTTATTGTCAACAAGACCCTGTTTTTTAACAGGGTGCCTGGTGACTTGGCATGTTGCCAGTATTTGACAAAGTGGCAAATCAAATGGCACTGATAGGTGGAAACTTCCCTCAAAGTAGGGGAAAATGCCTCTTAAAAAATAAAAGGTTATTTAAAAAAGAAAAAGAAAAAGGCCTTAAAGTAGACAAATCCAAAGGGTCTTTAGAAACAAAACAAAACAAAAATATTGGAACATATAGGTATAAATTTTGTCTAACAAAATAAACAGAATACCAGAATCAGTTCAGAACTTTAGAACCATATCCATAACAAACATTCTGATGCAAAGCAGAACATTAAAACTCAGAATCTATTCTGTTACCCCTTAAATCTATCTGCTCTGGCTACCGCAAAATAGCTCTATTTGTTCATTCATTCATTTATTCATTCAATCACTGTAGAGTTATGTCAGACTTTGTGTTAAGCACCAAGTATGCAGTAGAAAACAAGAAAAAATATATAACAGTACAAGAAACAGAAACACAGAGATTTAAAACTTCCTGTTAATGCCACATTGGGGATAGAAATAGAATGTTATGGTAGATCATGGTAGTACTAATCCTAGGTTTGAGATGTCAGAAAGGTTTCTAAAAGAAAGATCAGTGAATAATGTCCATGCCAAAAGCATAAGAGAGAGACCTATGAAAGAAATATATTATGGCCAGAGCTTTGCATTTGATGAGATTGGCAAGAGAGACAAGCAGTGGTAAAGTAGCTCAGAATTCTTTAGTTGTAAGTCCCAGAAATCAAATTAAACAAAATTAAGCAAGAAAAAAAGAGGACTTTATTAGCATGCTATTGAGGTATCTCATGCAATAATTGAACAATCATGTTATAGGAAGGGAAGGAATGCATCTGGGTCTTAAACAACTATGAGGGGAATTGAATACCATCAAAACTATCTAACTGTTGTCTCTGCCTTCTGCTTATTAGCTTCACTATTCTCATTGCTTTGTCCCAATAGCTTTTGAATTTTATACCTGGCAATCAACCTTCAGAGGCTGAAGCTGATTCTCTTTCTTTGTTATAGCTTCAAAAATTGAAGGAGAGTATGTTGATACATTCATACTTTTCTCATGTCAGTTCACTCTTCTGTATGTCTACTATATTCTAGGCACCCTGCAATGTGCTGAACAAGAAATATAAACCCATGCTCTCATTAAGCTTACATATTAGTGAAAGAAAGAAACAGTAAACAGCAAACAATACATGAATTATGCAATTCTGGGTAGTGGAAAGTGTAAGCCAAGAAAAAGAGATGAAGTGATAGTGTGAATGAGGAAAGGGAAAACTGGTAAGTGTCATCAAGGAGTTGATGCTTGAACTGAAATGATATGAAAAAAAGTCAGGTTTTTTGGTAACATCAAGGGGCAGAGAGATTTAAGCAGAGGAAACAAATGCTAAGGACCAAAAGAGAAGACACTTGGCATGTCAAAGGAGCAAAACTAAGACCAGTTAAGCACTTATAAGTGAATGAAGATAAGAATGGTGGATGATTGGTCCCAGACAAAATCCAGAGTCAGAAAATGTATGAGCTTATGAGGACTTGTAAAATCGATTTTATGCTAAGTAAACTAGAAAAACAGTGTAGGTGACAGGATGAGGAGAAAGGGTAAAAGTGGGGATACCAGTTATAAAGCTCTTGTGGTAGTTCAGTCAAAAGATGTCGGTGACTTGACTATGGTAATGGTAAAGGACAATAGATAGAAGTGCATAGGTTTGGAAAATATTTGGGGAATAGGACCAAAAGAATGTGATGATGGATTAGATGTCAAAGTGAAAGGGAGAGAAAAAACTCTTGGGTTTGGAGCTTAAGTAAACAATGAGATAGGTGGTAACTACCATTTACTGTGATGGAAAGTTCTAGAAGATGAACAGGGCATTACCTAGAGGGTAAGCTGAGTGGTCTGGGTTGAAGGAATGGCAGGAGTTATATTTTGGTTATATTATGTTAGTAAGACCTATTACACATTTCAGAAGATTATTGAAAATTTAGATAGATACATTCCTGGAACTTAACGACTGTGAACAGAGGTTCACATTTTTCTATACTTGCTGAATTTCAATTGATTGTAACTATATCATTTGGGGTAATGAGGAGCCAAAAGAGTGGTAAGGAGCTGGAAAGTACATATGCCAAATCCAAATGTATATACACATGTGCTAACATGTACATATATAGGCATGTACAGTATATACACAAACACAGTGTAGATACGTGTGTGTGTGTGTGTGTGTATATATGGGTATGTATACATTTGTCTGTATACAATACCATAGATATACACATTTATATTATGACTGTACATGTATATATATCCCAGTATGTATATGTATGTGGTATGTGTATGTGTATAGGTATATATACACTTATATGAACTCAGTTTTCACTATGGCAGGCATGGCTTACTTACAAGAGGGGAAAAGGCACAGACTAGTTGTCCAGTGATTGAGCAACTGTACATTTCCCCTCCGGAGGCTATTAGAGTCAGCAATTCATCCTTAACTCAGAAGTTGCCAGCAGTGATAGGGAAAGGGGCATTAGATGAAATAAATATGTATTGAACACCTACTATGCGCTAGATTGTGTATATACTCTTTCCTACATGACTACAGATAACAATTGAAAAAATTCTGTTCATTGCTGGTTTTAAAACATCCCCTCTCATCCAAAGACAAATATAAAAATAATAAAAATATGCCTAGCCAAAAATACAGTTACCATTTCAATCCTGAGGTGAGGACTTGTCAGGAATGTCCTACACAGTCAACCCTTTCTGCCTTATCCACCAAGGACATTTATAATTCTGACAGGATATCTCTGTCTTCCAGAACATCCCTGCGGGAGGCTGTCAACTTTAAAAAATGGTGCGCTCAAAAAAAAAGGGAAAAGTAGTTAATGTGCTTGTTTTCATGGACTCTTTCCCAAACACCATTGGCAACTGGTATGATGTCATTCATGCTGGCTCCTTTCATTGTCCAGAACATTTCTCTTCCTTAGAAATCTCTTTAATGAATGCTCTATGGATTGATTACTCTCTCTTTTGGCAGTCTTTTTTGCATTGGTGTAATTCCATTAGATGACATATGTTAAGCATCTATAGTCATGCTTAATACATAATAAATGTTCAGTTGACAAGAGCAAATTATTAAATTTGTGTGGTGTCACTTGTTTAGATTTAAAATTTTAGGTTTTATAAAACTAACTTCCCAGTTATGTACTTTATGCTGTATACTGTATCATAAGTGTTGGACATTTATTGTTTTAGCCTATTTGATTTTATAGATGTTAATTACATCTTTCTCCTTTCCTGAAACAGTGCATGATGATAACCTGTACACATCTATTTTGCAGGCAGTTGACCCCCAGTGCTAGTTCAATGCTATACAAGAGATCATGAGACAATAATACATTTATTATATTTGGAAGGAGCTAGAAAAGAAATACTTATCTTCCTAAATAATTTTGTAAACAGTTCTTTGTTTTATTATCATAAAATATGATTTGATCATAATTTAGAATAGATCTTGTTATTTCCATTGAAAAGAGTTTTATCAATATAAAAGTAATAGATTGTTACCATAAGAATTTAGGCAACATAAAACATTAACATCTGGAAGATTTAAGATGGATCTCTTCCTTCTATGGCTTCAGCAAAAGTCTCCTGGCCACTATCCTGATCAGTGAATAGTGGAGTGTGACAGTGAATCCTTCCTCAATCTTGTCAGATGAGTTCCTAAGAAATTTGTACTTTTAACTGTATTTACATTGCAAAGTCATTAACTCTTGTTTTGTGAGCCTGGCTTTGCAGCAGTTTACTTCAGTTGTCATATCAGGAGTTCACTTTTGACCTGACAGTCTGTGCCAATATTTAGTTGTATTAAGTTTGGCTTGCCAAAGTGGAAACTATATAAAAACTCCATAATGAAGGTGATAGCAATTAACTGGACTAAGAGAATGATTCTAATTTGTGACCCATTTCATACAAAAATATAGAAATAAAACAGCCTTTTGAAAAGAGTAAGGAAATAATAAATGAGATTGGTTTCAGCAAAATTCAGACACAGAAAGGATTAACAGAGTACATAATATTCATAGGTCCAAATAACAATTTCTTGCAGGTGTTAAATGGCTAGATGATTTAAATATATATTTTTTAACTTATGCTTGATTTTGTGTGCATTTCTAATAGTAAATGCCTTTAATTTATGTGAATTTCATGCATTTAGACTTGCAACAATTCTGCATCAAGGGTTTTTTCCTTTTTATTTTAACATGTGTTACTGCTTAGTTACCCATTTGTGAATTTGGCAATCTGTAAACTCTAAGGAAAGTTCATTCTGCAGGACTTGAATTTCTGCTATTTGGCTTTTCTTTCAGGTAGTGCAATGAAATGAGCTCAAAATGTTTTGTTATAATGTTGATGAGGTGCTACAGGAATTTAACTCTTGTTTATATCAACTAATCTATGATAACATTGGTTTCATTATACCTTATTTTGCTTAAAGTCTCAAAACCTGTGGATGAGATTAGTGAGAGTTACCGTGTTCTATTACGTATCTATCAGAATCTCATTTTATATAATTTCTAATATGTTGTAAGTTTTTCTCATGTCATAGAACTAATCTACCTTTATTCCTTATCTGGGATGTAACTACCTCAACACACAACCTTTAGGTGATCTCTCCAGATGTGCTGGCTTTGAAATTTGGGTCCAAGTTCTGATTCTGCCACTTACTCTGCATGAATTTGGACAATTTCCTAAAACTCTTTAAGTTTCCTCATCTGTAAAATGGGAACAATAATACTCCATACCTAAGAACATTGTTGGGGAGATGAAATGATTAACACATCAAAAGGTTTAGAATCACTTAAATAGACATAAATGCTAAACAATTGTAATCGTACAGAAATAATTGGTGTTACTTTTATACCATAAAGGAAGGATGAAAAATTTTAATTTATATATAATGCCTAAAAGTATTGATGTTACAATACTTTTGGTAACATTTGGTCATCATCTTATGATAGTTTTACAGCGTAACTCCCTGATTTGACATCACAGAATATATTTGACTAATTACTTCTGTCTGTGGCTTTCACACTTCTTTTTTTCCCTTTTTAAACTGAAGGACTTTTTTTTTTTAAGATTTTACTTATTACTTTTAGAGAGACGGGTAGGGAGAGAGGCAGAGAGGGAGAGAGACATCAATATATGGCTGCCTTTCACCTGCCACCAGCCACAGACCTGGCTGGAAACCTGGCTTGCAACCTGGTTATGTGCCCTGGCTAGGAACCGAACAGCAACCTATGGGTCCCCAGGCCAGCGCCTTAACCACTGAGCCACCAGCCAGGGCTTACACTTCCAAGCTTAAAAGAGTACTGTACTCATAGCAGCACCATTTACAATAGCGAAGGGCTAGAAACAGCCTAAGTGCCCATCAGTGGATGATTGGATCAAAGAACTTTGGTACATTTACACAATGGAATACTACACAGCAGAAAGAAAGAAGGAACTCCTACCCTTTGTAACAACATGGATGGAACTAGAAAGTATTATGCTTAGTGAAATAAGCCAGTCAGTGAAAGACAAATACCATATGATCTCACCCATTACAGGACAATAATGAATAAAACAAACAATAAGCAAAACAGAACCCGATACATGAATACAGTGAATAGATCTTCAGTGGGCAGGGGGAAGGGGGGTAGGGGGGAGGAAGAGGCAAAGAAGGGGAGCAGTTTAGTCAAGAAACTAGTACAGAAGAACCATGGACATGGACAATAAGTGGGATTGAGTTTGTGGGGGAGTGGGTGGGTGGGGAAGGGGACAGAGGGGAGTAAAATGGGGATGAATGTAATACAATAATAATAAATTAAATTAACAAATAAAAATAATAAAACAGCAATGAATAAATAAAAATATATTTTTTAAAAAGAAAATCTTTTTAAAAATAGAATTTATTTATTTTTCTGTTTTTTATTTCATTATTTTTAGAAAGAGGGGAAGGGAGAGAGGTAGAGAGGAAGAGAGACATCAATGTATGGTTGCTTTTCACCTGCCTCCAGCCACAGACCTGACTGGAGACCTGGTTTCCAACCTTGTTATGTGCCCTGGCTGGGGAATCAAACCTGTGACCTTTGGGTTTGCAGGCTGGTGCCTTTACCACTGTGCTACCAGCCAGGGCAGTAAAAATAGAATTTAAAAAAAGATACTGTAGAAAGGAAAAAGTCTCTGTGTTGGCATGCAATTAAAAGTCCTTTAAGAAATACATGGGTCACACTGGTCACAAAATAATTTTAGCATCTGATTCAGAGACTGGATTCAACCCCTTAATTTTATAAGTGAGGAAAGAGAATCAGAAAGATTAAAGAGCTTACCCAGAGTCATTCAGCCAGTTACTGAGAGGCAGTGTGTCATAGTTTACTAAGGACATTTTTATCACAGCTGGGTGACCACTAGCAAACTACTCAACTTCCTGGAGTCCCTGTCCCTCACTGGTATAATGAGTAAAACCTACCAATACGGTTGTTGGCAAGGTTAGAATAATATATTGCATGGGTAATATACAGGCAAGCTTTAAGGTAGTCTTATACCTCTGGACACCCAGAGAGAAAATACAGAGAGAGCATCCTTGACAAATAGGGGGGGAAATGAGTGGAGATTACCATCACTGAAGAAAAGGAAAGCTGCAAGTTATCAGCAGAAGATGGGGTGGCATAATACACTCAAAGTGTCCAAAGTCTGCATCTCCATGAAACTAGACTCTCACATTTTCAACATTGACTACTAGGTGCCAGGAACTGTTCACAAAAATTCTTCCCTACAGAGCTTGCATTCTAGTAAGGGAGAGATAGACCGTAAGCAAATAAATAAAATTATGTGTTAAATTATGGTAAATATTCTGGGGAAAACAAGGCAGAGAAAGGTAATCAGGGCTTACTGTGTCTAGGGAGGAGGATGACATGGATTTTAAACCAGATAGACAAGAAATAGAAGGTTTCTGGAGCAAACTGCTTTAGAAGCCATCATTACAAAAAAGGGAAAACACCTCTCTCAGAAAGATGTAAAAATTACTGGCTTCCCATATATGTAGAGTTTTATCTACAAGAATGTTTGTCACAGCTTTATTTTATGGCAGCAAGAAAACAGAAACAACATCAAGTCCCAACTCCTTGGACTCTTCAGTTTGTTAGATAAAATATGGATAGAAACAAGTCACAGAACATTTTTAAATTGTGTTGTGGAAGAAAATTTTAAAACATGGGTATGTGTTCCCTAGTTTCAAAAACATATATGCCATATGTCCTTGATTTCTTTAGTATATTTTCTTCAAATTAGGAAAGAGTGCAATGGTACTCCATAAAATGTTGATAGTATTACTATCATAGAAGTGCATTTTAATTTTTTAACCTTTTCTTATCTTCCTGCATTTTGTACTAGGAACAAATACAGCTTTTATAAAAATTGAAATAATTAGGCCCTGGTTGGTGGCACAGTGGATAAGGCGCTAGCCTGCAAACCTAAAAGTCACTGGTTCGATTCCCAGCCAGGGCACATAACCAGGTTGCAAGCCAGGTCTCCAGCCAGGTCTGTAGCTGGAGGCAAGTGAAAGGCAACCATACAGTGATGTCTCTCTTCCTCTCTGCCTCTCTCTTTCCCCCTCTCTGGAAACAATAAATAAAATCATTCAAAAAAAAATTTTTTAATTGAAATAATTAAACTGAAAAGATCTAGAAAATTAAATTCTTCCAAAAGCTTAAGGCTTAGGAATGATGCTTATCAACTGTAAGGGTGACATAATTTGAAAAGTTAGCAGGGTGTATGAAGAGTCAAAATTAGAAATTATTTGATAGACCAGTACAAGGACCAAAAACATCAACGTGAACTTTATTAAAAATAAATTTGAAATCTTTATTTAGGCTCTTGAAAAAAAATCAATGAAAGTGTTAACAGAGCTGAGGGATCCTTTTGACAGTATGTCATGCAAAGAAGGACCTGAGGGTGTTAATGACCAGGAGTTCAACATGAGCTCATAATGTGACCCAGCTGCTTAGAAACTGATGACTTTTTACATTAATTAATATGCTTCTGATGTCAGCACAGCAGGAATAGTTGTCCCCCTATAGTCCACATTGGTCAGATAGAATGGGGCTCCCAAACAATGTGAAACAATCTTACTGGATCTTGCTTTACTCATTCATAGCACTAGTCACACGGACAACTCATTAATTCCTGCAGTTGGTTGCTTAATACCTGTTGTCTCTGCTGTTCTGTAAGCTCCCTAAGGCAGTGACTACTTGCATTGTTTACTATTTTATCCCAGTGTCTAATGTAGGCACTCACACACACACACACAAAAATTGTAGTTTACTGTTTTGAATATCATCAGATTCTATTTAACAACACATATTATGTCTCTATGTGCCAGGTATGAATCTAAATCCTTTAGAGAGAGTTATTAATTTATTAGTCTTCATTACAAACATGTGAGACAGGTAAATGTGCTACAGAGAGGTTAAATGAGCCCAAGCTGGTAAGTGGTACAGCTGAACTGTGAACCCAGGAGTTCCACACTCAGTTGATATTCAAAAACAAAACTCGAAAAAAACTACATACCATCTATATGAGGTTGATCAGAAAAGGGGGTTTAAGAAATATATTGAAATGTTTGAGAGAAGTGGACCAAGTTAGGCTAAAATCAAACAAAAACGTAGTTGTTGCAATCATTTGACCTCCAATGTAGAGGTGCTTCCATGCAAAACAGGGAGCTATGATTAAAATTAACGAAGTCTCGTATGGTTAGTACAAACCTTCGACCTGATTTACTAGGGCAGTCTCTCTTTATGCCTGTGGTAGCAACACAAGTATTAAAAGCACCGTCTTTCTCAAAAAGGTTCCCATTTGAACAGCTATGGCATGGTCACCAAGTTTACGACTTGAAAGATTTCGCATGATTAGCACATTGAAACTTTATAAAAGTTCTTTGTCATTGTTATTATTATATTGTTCCCTTTTCTTCATCCTGAAAAAAACAAAGACCTGTTCGAAAATACTCCACGAGTTAATGGTAGAGTTATGAGTTGAACCCAGATAATCTAACTCCAACTCTATGTGCCCTTCTCAGTCTACTCTGCTGGGTAATTCGACTTCCTCAGCATTACTACATAGTGCAGAGCTAAGACAAATGTGTAGAACTCCCTTAAAATAATTCATCAGCCCCAAATTAAGGATTGGTATAATTATACACATAAAATAACTGAATTAATGAGTGAGCTGCCTGGTCAATCAGAAATCTGACCACTAGAAAACGGCCCAAGCCCAGAAATGAATGGCATGGAGCATGGGTTTTATGAAGGAGACCTCTTGCATTAACAGGCACTTTAACACTCAATTTCTGAGCTTCTCAGAATGTGGGACATCAATTTCTGCTGGCAAATTAGCCATGAGCAAGTCATAAAATTATTTTTGTCGTTGGACAATGCATTTGAAATCACTAACATGCATAATGAGGCCTTCTGATTTCCTTAATCCTTCCATTACTGTCTAGGGGAAAACCTCCAACTGATGTTAATATACCAATTCAAACATGCTAACCCACCTTTTAACCAAGAGAGCAGCAGGTTTTGAGCCTTCAGAGGCAATAATATCCATTTTTTTAATTGAACCTGATACCATTGTTTTACCTTCGCTGAATTTATCCCGATTTTCTATTTCTTTTTACAGTCATGTAAATTTTCTCTCAAAAATAAATCTAAATAAATGAGTGAGTCAATTTCAATAAAAACATGAATTTATATTAAAAGATATGAAAGAAAGAAAACAGCCCCAGAGGATGTCTAAATCCTTACATGGTAACAGAAATTTTGCAGATGAAGTTAGGTTAAGTACCTTGAGATGAAGAAATTATCCTGGATCATCTGAGTGGACCAAATCTATTCACACAAGCCTTTAAAAGCAGAAACCTTTTCTCAGCTTGGTTGGAAAGAAACACAAGGACAGAAGTAGGGTCAAAGAGATGCAATATTGCTTCTTTGAAAATACAGTAAAGCAGGTCATGAGCCACAGAATGTGGGTGGCCTCTACAAGATGGAAAATACAAGGAATTGGGTTGCGTTCTGGAGCCTCCAGAAAGGAAATGGCAGTACTGCCAAATCTTGATTTTAGCCTATGAGACCCATGTCCAACTTTCAACCTACAGAATTAAAAGACAACAAATTCATATTGTTTAAGCCACCAAGTGTATGGTACTTATTTACAGTAAGAATAAAGAACTAATAAAGACAGTTATGAGGATAGGCAAAAGCTGTGAGAATGATAGTTAAATGAATAACATATAGAAAATAATTATTTTAGATGATTTATAATGTCCTTTCCAATTTTGAGATGCTCTGATAACATTCTGTCACCTGAAAGATTTCTATTCCTCCTGATAGCTAATTTGGTGCTTTCATGGACAATCTGGAAAGTAATTTAAAACCAGCAAGAATTATTCATGTTAAATATAATCTTGTTTGGATGATTAGTTTGTTTTTCAGGGATGTAGCTTTGGAGATGTATGTATGACTTTCTTATAATCACATCTTTTTTATGTGAATTTACTTGATGCCTAGAGTTGTCCTCTTGTCCAAGGTTAGTAATTTTATTATCCACACATCAAAACATTTTTCTTAAAATATATTGAGTGCTCACAACTCACAATTTATTGATTAATCTAAGGGACTTTCCACTTCACTTGATGTGAAAAGCAATCAAAGCGTTCCAAAAACTGGAAGTTGAATTTGATTGCATATGGTTAGTTACTGTTACATTAAAGGAGAAAACAATTAGGTTTAACTAAGCCTGTTTGTTCTAATTGTTTTTGTTCAGCCATTTTGAGAATTCACAGCCTACTAACTAATGTTTGATTATTACATTAATACCTGACACATCTGGTCTGTGTAACAATTAACCACTCACCATTCATTATATTTTTCTTTGATTTGATTGCACATGTTGAGATATATGAAAATGTCTTAAGCAGAAAAGTAAGAGTTAATAAAAGACAGGGGAACTGTGTGCCCTCCATATTATGTGATTGATTATACATTACACATGTAATCTATTGACCAACAAAGTAGGCCAGGCATGTAGCCAATGAATGCATAATCAGAATCATTAAAAGAACGCTTGTCATCTCATAATGTTAGTCAAACGCCAGTTGGCCAATTTATTTCCAGCAACTACTGGGGTAAATTTATGTCAACTAATCTTAAATCTAAAAGAAGGGCATAATCTGGAACTAGCAGGGCTTTGTTAAATTTTCACCTTTCTTAGATTGAGTTCATTTATATTGAAGGAATGTATTTTAAAGCTAATGCCACTGAAATAACACCCAAGAGCAGATTTGAAAATGGCAAGCTGTAATTTATTGTGGCTATGGAGGAGTGGAATGGCCACAGGATCTCCAAAAATGCCTGTTATCAAATCCTCAGGAAAGTGTTGACTAGGATACCACTCTGATTCAGTGTACTAAAGTGCCATAACTCACTCGCTTGCCACAAATCGAAATGAGCATGGAAATTTGATCTTTTCTCTTGAAAAAAAAAAAAACAAAAAAACCTTGATTTAATCAATTTCCACCTTAGTTTTAAGAAAATGTGATATTCCTTTATTCAAGACTATATATAACTTAATGGACAAAAACTGAAAGCTTTTCCCCTAAGATCAGGAACGAGACAAGGCTGCCCACTTTCTCCACTTCTATTCAACATTGTCTTGGAAGTTCTAGCTATAGCCATCAGAGAAGAAAAAGGAATCAAAGGTATCCAAATTGGAAAGGAGGAAGTCAAACTGTCATTATTTGCAGATGATATGATAGTGTACATA